>RJWT010019669.1:0-18306 GCA_004365215.1 Cuniculus paca | reverse complement strand
TAAATAGTCTACATCCTCCAGCTGGATACCCTGTTTTTTGAGGAATGTTTCTCGTTTTATTGCAACAGATACTAATGAAACTTGGTCCAATTACATAAACTTATTAAATATTATATGAATAACGTTGCCACCACCACTGATGTATGTTGTGATTCACTCCTGATTCGACTGACAATAAATAGTCATTCCCCCAGACAGAGAAGCCTTGCAGATGGCTACCTCTGCTCTCAGCTGGCTGTTGCTCCCTCAGAACGCTGACTTGGCTCGGCAGCCACAGAAACTACCGTATAACTAGGATGCTGATGAAGAGCAAGCCCGAAGCAGGGCAGAAAGGAAATCGTTTCTCACAGGATAAAATTTCTTCCCATCTGCAGGTGTAGGGAGGACATGCAAGATAGCATCAGGAGCAAAGTTCATGTGATGGCTTCATTTTTTAAATGAATGTGGCAAAACTTATAGAACCAAGGGCTATACTCTTCATATTCACCTCAGTAGAATTTACATGACTTTGTGACATTCCTGGAGAAATTTCTTTCAGAACTTGCCTTCGTTATATGATTTTACACATTTTTGGTGGCACTTCATCTTCTTCCTTTGAGAGCTCCTTTGATTTCCGGAAAATTTAAATTAAAAATCTTCAGTAACATTGGTAAACAAAAATAAAAAGATAGCTGGATTTTTTTGTTGTTGTTGTTTCTTATTTTTTTTTTTTTTTTGTACTGGGGATCGAGCTCACAACCTCGTGCTTGCCAGGCAGGTGCTTATACCACTGAGCTAAATCCCTGGTTCAATACTTGTATTTTTAATGCTGATGGCGATGTGATTTTGAAGTTACAAAATTGACTTTTGCTTGGAATTTTGAACTGGCTTTGTGACTGAGGAGTTAAAACATAATGCAGACATTGGCTTATATGGATTTACAGGCTTATAATTTCTGATATTCTTTTTTTTAAAGTCAAAATTCATTCATAAGAATACCTTCCAGGTTGTCTAGTTGAATGCCAATTGCATTATCTGAATTCTTCTTTCGTGGCTTATTGAGAAACTGTGGCATTAACCAGGGCTGCACTGTTTCTCTGCTGCCAAACTCAGATCCCTTCTTGTTTAGTTTGCTCCTTGTCCAAGGAGCTTGATAAAACCCATTTAAAACTTGGTCTCACCACATCCCTGATGGAAAAGACAATCTCTGAGTATTAGAGTGATTAACTGTTGAGCTAGCTGGCCATTGTAGTGGGTTTCTTTTCTGAAAATTTCAACCATTTTATTTTTTACTTTGTAATAGTTTGATGAAAATTCAATTTGCTCTCATAGATGATACTCTTTTATTCTTATTTTTAGAGAACTTGGACTTTTTCAAAAGAACTTAGTAAAATGTTAAAAGACTTACTTGACCTCCCTTCTCCTTCTCTTCCTCTTCATTGTTCTCATCCTCCTTCTCTTCCCCTTCCCCTCCCCTTTCCTTCTGCATCCACTCCCCTCCCCTTTTTTTCCCCCTCCTCCTCCTCTTTCTTTTTCTGGTATTACTGAGGATTGAACTCAAGACCTTCACACTGAGCTACATCTCCAGTCCTTCTTTACTTCTTATTTTGATACAGACTTTCCCTAATTTGCTATGTTGCCCAGGCTGGGCTTAAACTTGAGATCTTCCTGTCTCAGCACTCCAGAGTGCCAGAATTACAGGGGTATGCCACAGTATTGGCTTCCACTTTTTTAAAAACAGTCATTTGGGTGTTTAGATTATGAAATTCAATTAGCAAGTGATAATAATAAAATGAACAAGGACAGTTTAGAAAAAAGGAAGAGGTGAACCAAAGAATCTACTCAATTCATACATTGGTTATTTTAGCTGTGAAAGATGTATTGGGCAGTATGGCAGAGGAAAAAAGGGTGTTTCATTTTCTTTACTTCATCCAGCTAATTTAGAACTTGGTTAAAGATACAGAAGTGATATAAAACATAAAAATGTAATAATGCCTACATTTGGGCCTCTGGAAAAGTCAATTAATGAAAAAGATGAATTTGGCCTGCCATCTATTCACATGGAATGAGTTTCTTTATTAAAGAATAAAAGCGTTTTCTAGTTATCATTTGAGTAATCTAGAATGTATGAGGGGAGGTTATCTTTGCACAACATTACAATACTTTGATATTCTCATTTGCTATGCCATTTTGGCTTTCTAATATCAACATTTACTGTATTGTCTATCTCCCTCTGAGGGTTTTCTTCCAGATCAAAAAAAAGATAGAGTAGCATGGATTATTTTGGTATGTGCACTGCTCCTTTTCTAAGGCAGATATGTTTGCTTTTTCTACAGTGAGGTCACTGGGAAACTCTGCACTAGTATTTCAAATGTAGCCTTTGTACTTCATTTCTCTTGACTGATTTGCATATTATTGCTGTATCACCTGTTTGCTTGGAGAGCCCTGTTCATGAACAGCAGGAGGTTTCCTGCTGCCCAGTGGCAGTGGCTGAGATATTTACAGTAGATGGAAGTGAGAAGGGTTGCTTACAACAATTTGTCCCTCCCTCACCTAAATAGATTTTGAAAATGTCAGGAAGGATTCATTGTTTTGCACCATGATAGTATCGTTTGTTCCCTTCCTTTCTTGCCTAACCTTTTTTGGGGCAAGTTTACTTTGTCCTGTCTTGTCATTAGAGTTTGTTAAATTGTTTAACTGTTAACTTCCCTAGTCATATTGTAAGCACCTTCTATCTCGTTCAAAACTGTATATACCGTGCATCACTAAGTGCTTGACACTCTTGGGCTGTCTGTAGAATGAAAGACTAATAATTTAGTGGTTGGCTTCAGTGATTTCTTTACAGAATCACTAACGTTTTGCACTCAGAATTCAACTAGATCGTTTCCTTAGGAAGACATGGTACTCTTGCAATATAACAAGCTGAAAACTTACAAATATTTCACAAAGTGTTTACAAGAAGGCTAAAATACACTCAGAATAGGGTCAAAAAAGAAATTTCCACGTACACAAACATGGCCATCAGCTCGTCTCTTTTGTCTACCCTCGTTGTGAAGGGATTGAATCTTCTCCAGCATTTTCCCACTGCAGCTGCTCGCCCGTGGGGATTGTGCAAGCTTCCAAAGTTGAGCCACCATGAAGCTGCAGAGCTCGTTGCCCATAGGGAAATTGATGGGCTAGTGTCGACTTTGGCTGCCCGTGCCACTAGAATGTATTCACATGTTGGCATTATAACCCAGACACTGCAGACAGATGCAGAAAGATGAGGGTTTAAGAGAAACATCTGATGCAAAGGAAGGACTATTTTTTTCTTGTTAAAATAGATAGGTCACACTGAAGAAAATATGGACACTTAGATGTTCAAGTTTATTAGCCTTTTATTTAGTTTTCCCTTAATGTTATCTCCACCTTCATTTCAAATCCTTTTTTGGTTGAAAGGAAAAAAATGCAGAAAATGTAGATCATTTGTCATAACTTTTTATTCTGGCTCAGAAGTAATAAGAGCTATCTACTTATAGTAGAAGACTGATACAGATGAGTTAGCCTAATTTAAGTCAAATTCATTCTTCAATCTATTTTAATATGGGCCCAATGTTATGATATGGACCCATTTAGTCCAAATTAACGCATATTTATCACTTTTTTCGAGGCTAATGAAATGTGAATATGCGATCCATATAAATATAATAAATATTTAAACATAATTAAAAATGAGACCAGTTGTTCAATCCATACACACAAAAAAGAATTATAGGTAGTGTACCTTTAAAAAAAAAATCTCCCCTCCCCACTCTTCCTCTTTTTCCTCTTCTTCTTTCCCATTTCTTTCTGCCCCTCTCCCTCCTCCTCCTCCCATCCTTCATCTTCATATTTACTGATTGTAAATGACGTCTTTCTTTGACAGTTGTTGGGCTAAACTGTCAGCTCTATGGGCCTGAAATACTTGGAAAGTAGCTAGGTGGTTGAAATTTTAAATATAAGTCAGACAATGTATTTCTTTAGGCAAATGATTGTTATTATATTGCCAATTCCACTAGAGATCTTTCGCTTCTAGGAATACTTAAAAAAGAAGTCCTCTTGATCTTCTAAAATCAACTTTAAACACCCAGAGTTTTCCTAGTATATTTTAGTAGTAACTTCCTGAAGATTTCTTGTAAGAGTGACTTTGTATAGATGCATACAGTCAGCATGAACTTTTGGGGATACATATTTAGACTCTCCTAATATGAAGTCAGCCTCAATTAGTTGCATTGCACCTTAACTGTCATATTCTGCACTTTTGCCTACTATTCTTGGTTCACCTGGGTCTAATCAACAGAAATACAAATTTTTAGCAGATAAGTTACTGGGTTACAGGGTCAACCCTAGTGAGATGGACTGACTAAAATAAAAGTACGACCAACAAAAGAGTCTAAAATGATAGCTTCGTGATTGACTCGAGAATGAATTTGGTTGAAAGAGAATAACCACTAGTAAAATGATGAAACAGCAAAAGTAGTTTAAGATTAAGATATTAAATGGGACAAAAGCATCTGCTACTTATATATTATGATTGAAGTCCATTATTAGAAATACAGTTTCTAATTTCTAATTTGGAATTTCTTCAACTTGTACTGAAACATGGAACACAAGACTGAAGTTTTGATGGGACAGCTGAGATCTAAGTTAGAGGGAGCTATCTGAGAAGGCAGGCCTGAATGAAATGCCGTCACAAAAGACAGTTGGCAGCACATGAGCATAAGGTCCTACTAGGTGGATTTCCAAAAAGTCAGGGTGTACTGCAAGAGATTTGGGAGCATGAAGCAAGCGCTTTGTTTAAAAAATCTTGACTAAGACAAGCAGTTTCAATTCTGCATTTTAGCTTATGCAAACTCTTTAGAACCAATTTCTAACATACATGTCTTGTTCTCCTTTGACTAGATAAATAATAGTTGATGCAAATTTTCCATTGAAAATTGATATGGCTGTATATTTTAATATAGGCTAAATCTGAATTATTCTTTTTAAATAGTATCCTGAAAATATATCATGTACAACTAAAGTAAAAACAGATAATTTTAGCAAATGAATATTAACTTTTAAAGAATTTGTTTTACCATTCAGTTCTATTTATTTCTTTTTTCAGTCAAGGAGTTCTTTCCCTTTAAGATATGTTGTGTTCAGTATTCTAAGTAGCCCTAGTCCACAAAGCCCTACTCTGTCTTGTCTTGTATTGAGCAGATTTCTGGAGTATGTAAATGAATGTTCAAAACAAATCTGTCTCTGTGTCACTGTCTCTGTCTCTGTCTCTGTCTCTCTCTCTCCAGTTCTTAATCAATAGTTCCAATGTTGAATATGACTAGCTACTCAGGAAGTATTGGTTTTCTTACCTTTTATAATATACTATTATTAATGTAGAAATAGATGGTGTATTTTCCTTCTATTAACCTAGTCTTATCCAAGAAAACTCATTTTTATTCGTATACTAAACAAACATTGATCATCCGCAGTGCAACAAGCATTGTGCTTCAGGTAGGGTGTACAGATATGAAAAATCTATTCTGTGTTCATGGATGTCATAATCATAGTCAAGAGAGGATATAGTCAAGGAAAGCATATAGATCATAAGCCCAAATTCAGAATTCAATATGGTAAGTGCTAAGCGTTATGAAGACAAGAAAGAATTTTATAATTTAGTTGAGAGAGGGAGAATGGAAAAGAAAGAGATTATGATTAAGTCAAGTTCTTAAAGGATGAGAGAAATTTAGGAGATGAGAATTCCAGGCCATGTGTATTTATTTACTAGCAAGGTATCCACAGAAGATTAAGAGACAAGTGCCATGAGGAAAGATCTTTATATAAGGCAAAAACATTGGCAGAGCAGGTGATGGGGATATGAGATACAAAAGAGTCATGCAAAAGAATGTGAACCATAACCTGAATGCTAAGAAATGTACAGACAGGTACTGAGGATTTCAAGTAGGTATGTAGATAGTTACATGTTAGAATGGCCATTCAGTAAACTTCAATTAGTGTGTGTTGATTGGAGGTGGTAAGAAGGGCTTCCTTTGAGATGAGTTAGGAGATATGTAGTAATTCAGCTAAGACATGAAGTTTTTGAGCCAAGGCACAAAAATGAGTTGCAGATAAAGAGATAGGTACATGAGTTACTTAGGAGGAAGATTCTATTGGACTTGGTGGCTGATGATACTATGGGTAAAGAATCTGAGAGATGATAGAGTTAAGATTTATTTTCAGGTTTCTGTCCTGAGTAACTAATGTTACCATTTATTAAGACAAAAATATAAAAGAAAAGGATTGAGGAGGACAGAATTATGAATAAATTTTATTTGAATTTCCATAGAGCCTGGAGAAGCCTGGACAACAATTTATGTGGAGCTCAGAGGATACATGTGAGTTGGAAACAGATAGGGACCCCATAGAGAGGAGAGATTTTCTAGCATCTGAGAAGGATGAGGGAAGTGAGAGCGGTAACACGCACATGATAACAGTTATCTGTTACGTGATAATTCACTAGAAAAGGAGTATTATTAACACATGTATTTTCATCCCCTTAGAATAATGATCAAAAACATCTGGATTATATTTAAATTGAAATTTCTAATTATTATGTCTGTATGTCCTTACTTTTTGTTGCTCTCATCCTCTGCAATTCTGGGGCCCTCTGATCTATACTTCCTGGTAATACAAAAGCATATGCTACTGAATTAGCTTAGTGGTTCTTTTCACTGTTAATCAGAACCTACTTTTAAAATTTGCTTATCTTTAAGATTATTATTGCTACTTTTGTTTCCATTCTAGATATTAAAAATAACCTAAGCACCAACAAGGGAATGTTGTGTGTGTGTGTGTGTGTGTGTGTATATATATATATATATATATATATATATATATATATATATTTAGAGAGAGAGAGAGAGAGAGAGAGAGAAAGAGAGAGAAATTCTATGAACACACATATTGTACACATATATAGATGTGGTATTTACATAAATGTAGTACATATGCACATATGCATAGAGACACAAAATGGAAAGTTATTCTGCCTTAAAAAGAAGGGAATCAAGTCATTTGTGACAATTTGGATGGACATGGAGGGTGTTATGCTAAGTGTAGAAAGTTAGACATAGAAAAACAATTACTTCATATTTTCATTTAATGTGAAATCTAAAATAGTCAAACTTAGAAACAAAGAATAGAATGGTGGTCACTAAGGGCTCCAGGGAAGAGTAAATGGTTGATATTTGTTAAAGGGTATAAATTTTCAGTGACATAGGATGAATAAATTTTGGCGATCTAATGTACAATACTGACTGCAGTTAATAATACTGTTTTATATAGCTAAAAACACTAACAGAGTATAAGTATTCCTATCACAGACCCAAAGAAAAAAATGGTAACTATATGACGGATATGTTAGATTGATTATGGTGGCCATTTCACAATATATATACAATGTATATTTTAAAATGTCATGTTTTAGACATTAAAATACACAATTTTTATTTGTCAGTTATATCTGAATAAAGCTGTCTTAAAATGTGAGCCTTGCGATTTAATAAAGATCCAATGCAATCTTTGGGATTACAAAGATTGGGATCATTGCCCAATGCAATTGACGACTTTCTTCCCAGCAACAAATATTTGTTCCAGACACTTTCCAGACATTTTCCTGGATCCAGGAATTCCATGGTGTAGACCTTCAGTCTTCAGAGAGTGAAGAGAATGTCTTGACCTTCAGTCCTAGCAGCAGAGGATCTCTGGATACTATGCAGGAGGCTGGAGCTAAGGCAGAAAGAGTCCTTGCAGCCGGAGGTGCAGAAGAACATGCAATCACAACTTTTTCCAATTGTGTTGTAATTTTTTTTTCTTATTTTACTCTCTGTATTTTCTACCATTTTGGGTATCAACAAATTTACTGCCAGTGCCATTTGCCTCTGTCTCTTATTATTGCTTGATTGCTTTCCCCAGAGCACCCATCCTGTCTCCAATGACCCATTTTCCTGGATCTATGGAAAGTGCTATGTTCCTTTATCGCACGCTGTGTGACACTGCAGGCTTTGACCTCTCCAGGAAACATCTGCCTAAGTGTCACGTATGATTTGCTTTTCATGGGTATCCAGCTCCACAAATTGAAGATATAGATAAAAAGGGGCACGAACTCCCTTTTAAGACCACTTTCGTAAGAATGACATATGTGTGCTTGTTTTCTTAGACGAAAATGGTCCCAATATAAGTCTCCATTTAGTAAACCAAGGACTTTGGTTTCCCTGCTTATAATGATATATAAGCACAATTCTCTATGTAACCTTGTCTTTTTTTGTCTTGGGACCAAAAGTGGTCACTTCCAGGATGGGTAGCTGGGTGTCCAGCCTGGAAGTTTAGGGAAATATCAACCCAAATGCCAGCCATGCAGAAGGTGCTGGGTTGTTCTCTTCCATTATTTGCTACTTTATCACTTCCTGTAGGTAGATAATTCCCATACTCTTTGCATTCTAATATGAATCTGAGTCAGCCAAGATGATAGGTAAAGCATCTACTATGTATAAGATACTGTGCTGAATTCTAGATATAATATCCCAAAAGGGCGCTGTCTCTGTTTTGAAGGGACTGATAGTTTTGTAAGGGATAGAGTGTTTGCATAAGTGATGATAGGGTGAACACTTTGAGTCCTTGATTTCTCTTTCTGATGGATTCCTTCTGGGAGCCTGTTCAGTTTTACTCAGTGGGTGACACTGGTTTATTTAACAATTTCTTTGCATGGAGGCCTCGTATAGCCACTCTAACTTGTAGAGTCCTGTCCATACACACTTTCTGTCCTCTTTCTTGTCAAATTTTTCTTTTTTTGTATTTTTCAACACAAGCGTAGATTTTTTTTGCACAGCATACATTGTCTTATGTCTTAAAAATCTATTATTTGTCTTCTCTTGTGGCATGAAGTCAAGCTTTATTCATTGCTATATACCCTCAGCCTCAGTAAATATTTGTTAATTGAACGAATGAATAATTACGTACATGCACTCAATCTTTCATTGAACACCTAATATGTAATACTCAGTGTAAAATGGTGAATTAATACACAAAATAAAATAAAATGATCTTGCCTTCATGTAGAATATATTTCATGGGTGAAATCAACATTAACTAGTGACATAATAATTACAAACTGTATCTGTATAATCTGTCCCAATAAGGAATCAGTAACTACTGCACTAACAATTCACTTGCACGGCAACCTTTAAATCATCTAAATCTGTCTACCAAGTAGAGATTTATCATCACCAAATTTGTAAAGGCAGTAAAATCGAACACTTCTTGGCAATCATTAAGAATAACATAACACTGTACTGCCCTTTTCCAGTCCATCTAGCATTTGGAAGATTAATTAGACAAAGTTAATATTCTATATTTATAATGGCATTTTCTTACCCGTTTAGTGTATCTGGAGGATTAGTACTCAGACTGAATACTTAGAACATTTGTGACTGAAGATATATCCTGAGCAACTCTTTTTTCAGAGAAGTCTTATTTCAACAAATGAAGTTTCAGAACTTTTAGTGCTGTAATAAAGGTATGAAATTTGTCAACATTAACTGAGGCTGAAGGTACTGTCCTTTTGAGTAACATCTGAACTTTCAGTTTCAAAACACACATGTTTTGTTCAAGCAATGCCTTCAGTACTTTATTATTTCAAAGGAGAATATAACTTCATTCGAGATTGAGTTTCTAGAGGCAAATACAACATTAGTTTTATGGGAAAGTATGTCAATCAGCAACTGCTCATATTCTTCCTAGCCACATTTGCCAAGAGGTCTAAACAGTATTTATTTAAAAGTTCTAACTATGATTAACTTCAATATGGTAAAGTTGCTCTTTTATGTTCAATTGCTTCAATAAGCAATCCTCCAAGTCATAGTTGGTAAATAAAGCTGTCATATATATTGACAGTAATGACTAAACTATCACTGCCCACAGGCCCTCCTCCCTGCCCCAAATTTTAAGATTGTGGCATTAATGTAGCACATTTTTTAACAGATCTAAATACATACCAGCTGCAGTCTTTGAAAGTCTCATATCATTTTGTTAGCACAATGCCTGCCTACGTGAGCAAAAACATGGGAACTGCATCCGAATGCCGTTGACAAGATTTTTTATTTTCATGATTACTTCTCTGCCTTTTTTTATTTTGCCTGCAGGCAAAGGTTGGCATACATGTCAAGAGAATGTTCTCCAGCTGGGGCCTGCAGTACAGAGAACTGTATATACCAGAGGGCTCAGGGGACTCTAGGCAGATTATTATGGTAATATTGGAGGCTGTTGTCCTCTCCCTCCCACAGCTGGGCCGCCTCTCTCATTGTAAGTATTGAAGCAATATGTTTTGCAAATTATACGTTGGGAACAACAGGGACCCAGTAAAGTGAGGAAAAAGAGAAACATTGCAAAATGTTGCCTTTAATATTATATTTTTCTTGTTCATCAAGCAAAATAAATTAAAGCTTTAATTTTTTTATATTAAATGAGGATCATATATTGAAAAAAGAGCTATAAGAGTAAAAACTTAATATTGATTTTATTGAGTGAGAATTTTAAGAAAATATCGTTACAGAGAAATTAGACAGTAGCCTGATTCAAGAGAATCATGGTAAGATTACATAATAGCCTTTATTATGGATTTCAAAAATCCTTTTGAGTCCAATGAAGCTGGGTTAGCAAAAACTGCACAAAAAATATCATTTTAATTAGTGCTAATGTGATCTCGTCATGGTCCAGCTGTTTCACACAAGATGAAAGCGCATGTTACTTTATTAGTAATGCATCTTAGAAAAAAAATGTCACTTATGATTTCAAACATTTGTTATTAAAGTACATTTTAATATAATGGTAGAACAGCATGATTGATTCAGCCAAATGAGGCATTAGTGAAATTCAGGCAAAAAGGTTTAAAAGCCTTCTTAATTGAGGAAGAAATGTTTTTCTTCTGTCTAGTCTTCCTTTCTGGAAATATGAATAACAAAACAAGAATTATATTTGTACTGTGGATTTTGAAAATATACATAAGCAGGAGTTAAACTGTCAATAATTCACAAATCAGCACTTTCCCCTTAGAGAACACAAAGTTTCTCCCAAAATGTAAAGTTGTAGACTAATTTTAATAAATGCTAGCTGTTTCAGTTTTCAATAATAAATTTAAATTTATTCATCAGCAAGCACTTCCATAGATCTCTCCATAGAGTCTCCAACTCATTCTTTTTAGATTAAGCTTCCATTATTTCAGCCAATTTTAACTTCATCTAGATGTGAAATCCAGAGTATTTAGAAAGAGAGCTATGTTATAATTTAAAAACTTAGGAATATATCTTAAATAGGTCCCTGAATTTTTATTTGGTTTAGCAAGATCATGCCTCTTTACATGATAAATAATATTAAGTACAGTACATTTATTTGTAATACGACTTCTATTCTTTGGCCACATTTTCATCACACATCTATAAAGCAGCTCACTATGAACAATCCTGTGCCAGGCTAATATATTTATCTACTCTATTTATTTGATATCATGCCAATATATTTCAGCTTGCTATTGATAGGGGTCTTCACATACAATTTACTCTCCTTTAGCTAAATATTCATTTAGCAGGAATTTAGTAAATAAAAGGCTGGTAGGAAGTGATGTTCAGCATAAATGCCAGCCTCTATGATCTTTTGCTAAATTATAGCTATCATTTGGAAGTAGAGGTAACAGGAGGGAAAAAGCCAGCAGTTCTCTATTGTTTTTCAGCCTAGTTTCTCATTATTCCAATCATTGTCTCAGTGTTTAGTCAAAAAGAACACAAGTATTCAAGTTGATTGATGCTATCAGCGAACTTGTTTGTCTGTTTCAAGACTCCACTGTGTGATGGAAGACAGCTCTGTTTTATTGTACTTTTAACTCTTCTTGTCACATAGACTCAAGCAAGTTTATTGCTTTGAAAGTCCAAGAGGCTAAACAAAAGGCAACTTTTGTTTTATAAAACAAGCACTTGTTTCAAAGGTTCTTTTCTGTGTGTAGGGCTGCTTTGTTGGCAAACCAATTTTCTAACAAAAAACCATTTAAGGTGCAATTAACATATCATTTTGAACAGCAGTTTAAAAAAAGACACATGATTTTTCTACACATTATGTCACACTATAGAATGTGGTAGCAAACAAAGTTTTCTTGCAATTTTATTGGGAAGAGAATGTAGACATCAGAAAACCATGAGAAAGAAGAGAGACCATGTTTCTTTAGTCAAGCTTATCCTTATATTGCACATCCAGGGTGCACTTCACTGATCACCAATAGGAGAAGTAATATTCTACATTAGATATATTTCCTTTACTTTTACTTTGAATTTTTCATAATTTTGAAGCATACTTTGGTGATTTTTTCCCCATGTACTGAAAATGTAAGTACCTATCTGTCCAACAGTATGACTGCTCTGTACCTACTAAGAACAAAGCCAAAGGGAATAAAGACCAGCAATTGCTACAGGATACTTTTTTCTCTCTCCACTATTTAGAGATATGTAAGTAAAAGTGGATCTGGACCCAACTATGATCTCCATCACACCAAAGACAGGAATTCCATCATGTCAAGACACTCTCCAGAGCTTAGATAGCAATAGATAGTGTCATAGAGGTTCTATACTATTGAAAGGGCCTGGTAGTTCTATGGGCCACTAAGAAAACACCTGGTGGCTTTCGGGAATCACCTGGCACTTTCAGGGACACTCATGAAGTTCAGTATATGTAAACTGCATTTATAGTACGCCTACTATGTGTGAATTGTGTGCCAGGTATTTCAAGGTTTCTGATGAAATTAAACATAGAATTTCTGCTCTGATCTTGTTAGGGAGACAAATATAATAAAAGGATAAAGTATAGGCTAAAAATTGTCAGATTCTGATGGCAAACATCAAGGACTGCAGGATACTTGGTAGTCACCATGGGCAGGGACATCTAGGTATGCTTCAAGTGGAAGAGCTGGATGGGAACATTAACTTCTGGGGCATCTTGAATGATGTCATTCAAGGAGCTGAAATGGGAATGTATAGGTACATTTTTGTGGAAACTTTCTCAGCATTAAATGAAGAACTTCCATTCAGTTGATAATTTAGGGTGCAACTTAGGATACATTTAAGTAGGCACCTTCTTCCAAAGCATCAGTTTTGTAGGAATATTGAAACAAGTACAGGTGGACTGAAGGCTAATTTTCCAGACCTATGAAACTAACTCACTTGTACTCACCTGTATTGACTCTTGCTAGTACTCTGTTAGGGAGAGAGAGAGAGAGAGAGAGAGAGAGAGAGACAGAGAGAGAGAGACAGAGAGACAGAGAGAGACAGAGAGAGAGAGAGGACACCATGTTCAAAGTGTATTTTTTTGAGTCAGACTTACTAAAAGAGCAGACTTTTGGACTCCACCATAGGTTCCATAAGTATAGCTCAAAAATTTGCATTTTCAATAATATACATGGTGATATTTATGTAAAGCAGAATTTGAAATCTACCAGTAAAAATTTTTCACAATGCAAACAGTCTTTGCATTTATTTAAGACAAAATAGGACTGGCCATCTGATAATCAAATATAGAAGTAGAGTAATACCTCAGCTCATGAATGCTTCTGTTGGCAAACAGTTCCATTAAAAAACAAAAGCTTTTAGCAAAATTTTGCTTCCACTTGCAAACTCTGCATTGGGTAACAAACACAACCATGGCCATCTTCCCCACACAAACACAAATGCAGCTATATTTGCCAAACTTGTAAAACAAAAGAAACTGATTCAGGCTTACATATTCTCAGCATGAGTAGATCCCAAGTGTATGTACTACAATCTTTTGAAATTATTGCACCTTTTAATTCCCACAATGCTGTTATAGGGGTAGGTGCTCTATTTTACGATCTTACAGATGGATAAATAACCCTAGGGTTTATGACTGTGAGATCACCCAGGAAGGAAATTAAATGACGTAGTTGAGATTCAACCACTATATCCCAGTCAGTGCCAGTGCTCTTGCTGGTTTTCCTCTGTTGCCTACTGAGATCTTCATGCAGCTTCCTTACTAAACAGCTGTGTGGCCTGAGAGAATCAATACTATGAGTTCTTTTAATCAATAATATATGGGATGTATATTTAGGTGGAAAAGTCTACCAATGCCGACATTGCACAATACACTCAAATCTCTTCTTTTGAATCAGCTCTGTCATTGTTAGCATAGTGATATGAAGGTTGAGTGAGAATGTGCTGACAGAAAAATGTAGAGAAAGTTAACTCCACCTTCAACTCATTGAAACTGAACATATTTTGTTTATGAAACTAAGGAAAAAGAGATGGATGAAGGAAGAGGGAATAGAGGGAAAGGGGACATAAAAAAATTAAAATGTGCTCTGTATTATGTGCCAACTCCCCATATGGAATGTAATCAATATGTACTGCAAATACGTACTAATAAAAAAATTTTTAAATCTCTTCAAAACTCAGGAGGTTTTTGTTTTTTTTAAAGAAGTGAGGGGCCCATAAGGGTCATAGTAAGATATGTATGTGAAGAATGATGTCAGTACTACCCATTCAACCTTTCTAACCCCACCACTGAAGCATTAGTTTGCACTGCAGAATTGTGAATAGGGACAGAGGCTCTGAAGTCAGATTACTTGCTATAAAATCTGACTTCTGTCATTAACGTGTGTGACATCAGACACTTGCTTAAATTTCCTGGGTTTTAGTTTCCACATCAGTAAAATGGGAATAAATGTAGACTCATCCTTGAGGGAATCTTTGTGAAGATTAAATGAAGAACCTGGGTAAAACTTAGCTTTTGGGTATTTATCAGAATCCATCCAGAGAACCTTTTCAAATCGCATAGCTTTAACCGTTCTGATTCCTAGCAATTCCGGTAACTCCTTCTCACCTCACAGAATGATGGTGGGTGTGTGTGTGTTTAATGTAGATATTTTCAATTGCTCCCATAAATTCTTTAAAAATTATGAAGTGATTAAAAAATTCTCTGAGTGAATTTAGATTTATGTAACTGGGTTTTGCTGTGTTAGAGGCTTTTTTGCAAGAAGAATTAATAGTAGATTATTTTAGGATTTAGAATTATACTTAAAAATTGGCAACTATAAGATTTAATATATTTAGTTTTTTTCTGTAATGACTATGGTAAGAGACAAATGTTTTATTTTTTCACATTTGTGGCAGTTCTGAGTACAGCTAGCATGGGATTAAATAAAAAAAAAAAGATTTTTAACTGCTCCAGAATCTCTGTTTATGTGTGCTCTACAAAAGAGGTTTCTTGAGGGACTTTTATTTGCTGATTCTTTATCAATTTTATTTCTGTATGTATTATGTGGTATTACTGCTATTATTGTTGTTTTTCTCTATATCACTGCTGAAGACAGGATTACATTTTCCTTTGCTAGATTTCCTTTTTTGTCTAGCATAAGGAACATCAAAGTTTAAATATTTACGTTAGGGATCATGTTAAAATGTATTTTTCTTTTCTCCTAACCACTTCTAACAGGAGACAGAACAATATGAGAAAGTTAAGATAATATTTGTCTTTATTGGTGTTTTCATGCTGTTTTCTAGTTGATTTATCTCATTGTTTAATGCCAAAATGTGAGGCCTGATAAAATAATAATGCAAAATGCTGTATGCTTGCTTGGTTTTTATTGTATCAATTTGTATTGAAAATACATAAAATATTTAAAAAATAATAATGCAAAAATTAACTAGGTCTGATGAACACTGTGGTGTTCATCTTGACAGTCCTTGAATAACTGTGTTTGGAATCTGAGGAGGGTGCATCATAGATATGGAAGAAAGGAAGAGTTGGTTGAAGAAAGACTAAAATAGCAAGTCACTCCTGCCTCCCAAGTGTTTTAATTTTCCTCAAGAATCCCACAGAGGTTTTAGGTTTGTTAAAATTGTTGTTAGGAAGCAGGGATTAATCAATGAACATTTTTTGCACATTTACCAACTGCTATTCACCTGCATTATCTAACATAAGTCTTACTCCAACTCTGAAGTTGGTATTAAACCTTCCCTTGAAACAACTATGACCGTATCTCCAATTACACAGCAAGCCACAGTCTAAATTCTGAAGTATCTCCTCTAACTAGAGAATAGGGCCTTTGCTAAGTGGTTTATGAATATTATCTAAAATTCTCATATCAATTCTGTGAAGTGATATTGCTGTGTTTTATTTAGAGATGATCAGATGAAAGCTTAGTAAATCAACAACCTTGCCTAACACCACATAGCTTGTGGTAGATGGGAATTAAGGCAAGACAGATCCCAGGATCTGCATTAAAACTCCAGGCTTCCTCAGTGTCCTTTCCACTAGCTTCCAAAAAACCTTCAGCATGTATTACCCATGTTTAGCTCTCTAACCAGCCATTATGTACCAATGCTTCTAAAATCAGCAGTAAGAGTTAGGAAAGGCATTTGAGAGAGCTTTTATCCTTTCATATGGGTTAAAAAGGACCAAGACTTTGGATCTTTTGAAAATCTATTTTTGCCTATTAAAATGCTAAAGAAGTTCTTTCAAGATCTACATAGTAAAGTATATTAGTGAGCGTTTGTGATGGTACATTATCTCAGCTAAGGCAAAACAAATAGACTTAAACTGTGAAAGGAGAATGCAAATTAGTAATTACTTCCATTTATCCTGCTTCTGCAGGGTACAGGCTAGGGACAATGGAAGGATAAATGAGGAATGCAAGACAAAATTCTTGTCATTGCAGTATTTATAATCCAGCTGGGTAGACTGAATCTACATGCCTGTTCACTGTATGTGTCCTGCACCACAAGAGAAATCCTGGTTGATTTAAGCACTTTATATATGCCATGTCCCTGATTCAATTCTAGCGCCATGATTGTATCAAACAACAAGAATTAGGCAATTTTAAATAATCAGAAAATACTTCTGCCTCCAATCAATATACATAGGCTGATCAAAATATACAGAGAATGTTTACATGAAAAATGATCACACTAAAGACTCATTACCATTGATTTTCCTCAAAACACCCTTCCTCTCTTTGAACATTGTTCTTGGCACTTTGTGATGCAGTTCTGGAACACCTCTTTGATGAGCATCTTTAAGAGTTGTGATAAAAAATACAGTGAAGGCTTCTGCTTAATGCCATCCAACAGAAAAAGCAGATTGATAGAATTAACATGATGTGTTCTCATCTACCTTATTTACCAGATCTGGTTCTGACTTCTGGCTCTTCCCCAAAATCAAAATAACCATGAAAGCTAAACATTTTGAACTAATTCAGGACATCTAGGTGGCCACCACAGTGCGATCAACTCTCATGAAAGAGGACTTAAATGTAGAACTGCTTCAGAAAGAGGCAAGAATTACAGAATAGGGCCAGAGATATAGCTCAGTGGCACAGTGCCTGCCTGGCAAGTGCAAGGTCCTGTGTTTGATTCCTGGTGCCAAAAAAGAATGATAGATAAATGTGTTTGATGTCGAGGGAGGATTTTGAAGGGAATTTATTGCAATGCATTTTTTCTATAATAAACTTAAAAATATAAATATTCACTGTGTTTTTGATCATGTCTCATAGAGTAACAGAGATCAGAATCACCCTCCCATCTGAGACCAAATAAAGCAGATAAAATATTTGAAACCACAAAGGACAGTGATCCCTGAGAGACATGATTGTCATGAGGTGAGCTCTATGATTGTTTTAGTTAACTACATGAGGGCATTTCTAGGTCATGGCTCAGAAAAGACAGATTCAGTCTACAACTAGCCAACTCCCTAAACTGAGGAGATGGAGTTGTGAATCTGGGGAAACCAAGGCAGCTGGAGTTCACAGGACAGAGTACTTGAGAGAAAAAACTTCAGGTATCTATGTTACAGGAAACTGAGATAGTTAGAATTATTATAGGCAGTCAGACAGGGCCAGGTCCTCCATGGAGCCAATGCAAAAACCTAGATACCTTGCAACTGTAAAGGAGAAAAGCACCTCCTGCTGTGGGCTGGTCCTGGGACAACAGATCAAACAAATGCACCCACTTCCTGAGGACTGGTATTCTAAATAGGTCCTTAACTCCCTAAGGAAGCCAGAGTCACCTGTCTGGATCCCCTATGGAAGAGTCACTGTTCCTTAAACATGCTCGCTGGCTACGTGACTCATATCCCCATTTGTCCCGGACTTAATCAATTTTACCCGAGCAATTAACCTTATTGGTTAACCATAGTTCTGTCCCACCTTATGCCCACCTTAGGAATTCCCATTCTTCCCCACCTTGGACCCGTCTACTCTATAAAAAGTCCCTAAAATGACAG
>RJWT010019668.1:6515-18391 GCA_004365215.1 Cuniculus paca | reverse complement strand
TAAGAACAACCATTTTGAAGAAAGCAAGAGACACTAGGGTAACCATTGTTAATCTCCTGTTGTTATGTTTTGAAAACCTGTATAGCTTGCAGTGTTCTGCTTTGAAATGCTATATTATGTTTGACTCTATTCTGTTTTCTTTTGCTTTTTTCATTCTGTTTTGTTTTGTTTTGTCCTATTTTCTTTAAAAAAAAAAAAACAAAACCCTTCCATGACTAGATAGAACTAAATACTGTTGGTACGCAAATCTCGTTAAAGAAACATTATTATTTAAACCAACTCCAATCTTCAATTCTTATGATGAAAGGGGCTCTATGATGAAAATAACCTTTGTAGTCTTGAGGTTTCCTTTATAGAAAAAGTTCCGGGTAGCACATGCACCTAAAAATATCCAACCATCTGAGGCCATTTCCAAATGGGCAGGTGGAGATGCACCTGACATTTATGTGCGCTTTCTACTGATATGAGCAGGCAGAAAAATGCAAATCGTTACAGATGGACAGCAGTCATGAAAAGAAGGAAAGTTAGAAAGGCTCATGCTAATATGCTAACGTATTTTTTAAGTACAGCAGTGAGGAGCATTGTAACTATTCCAATAAGTCTGCCTTTTCTTACACAATCCCTATACGAAAAATGAAAGATTCAGAACTGAATCACGAGCCAGTGGAGGTCAAAGGCAATTATCCAAAAGTCAGCTTCTCTGGTAGATGTGGACTCAATTTAATGCCCGCGTGTCTAAGGGTTTATTGCTGCCTTATCACTGATGCACACAAAACCCAGAAGCACATTTGCTGGCATATAGCAGAAGAGAACGATTACATGCCTTGCAAACAGACCTGACTTTATCAAGCCCAGCATGACAGCCCTTAGGAGAAAGAGACACTCGAAGCGTCGCTTAACTCATCTGAGCTTCAGCGCCCAGGAAGACACCCAGGGTGAGCTGGAGTAGTCTCAGAATCACGGAGGAAGCGCAGAACACCCGCAGCTGCTGGCTATGTGTGCAGGTGGCGAGTCAGGTGTTTCACCCTCCTTTTCCCGTGAGCTTGGCTTCCTTCTCCTGACCCCTCAGCATCTCCCCCAAAGCTCACCCATTTGATCCAGCTCTCGATCTCCTCCTCAGGCAGCCGGGACACCGTGCGGGGTAAAAAGCGCACCAGCTTCTCCTTGACCATAGAAGAGGTCAAGGCATCCTCCAGCTCCACCAGGCTGGCAATTACATCAGCGATCTGCCCCGAGCCTTCCACCACCACACAAGGAATCTTACTTTTGACAGCGGTGTTGATGGCCTGGGAGAGGGGAGAGAGAGGTAGACAGATGTGAGACCCGCTGGTTGTCAACAGAACCCAGCTCGGGACTGAGGTCCTAAATTGTATCAGTGACCCAAACACACTGGCATCTCCTTGCATTGTTTCCTTTGGGACTTGTATTCTGAATCAGAAGCAAACCAAATGTTCGCAATCGCCTTACGATGAGAAGGGTAAGCTGGTCATGCAGCGTCCTGTGCCAATGACAGACTCCATGACAAGGTCACTGGGGAAAGCTCACGCTTTCCGTAAAGAGGTGCTTCAAAATATCCCCACAGACAAAACCAATCTTTCCAAACATTGGCATGATCTTTAAGTGCTAATTGCAAGCCTCTATTCAACATCATCACTGATATGTTAGCCGGCAGAAGTTAACAATACTCATACTTTTAATGTTTAAAAATACCTTAAAAGCAGCAGCTACATGTTTTGTGCTATTTTCTCACCTATTTCTCCCAGCAAATCATTTTCCTGCCCTTATTTTTGAAAGAGAATAAAACCAGATTTACTTCCTGGGTAAACATCTGTCACAATTCTATTTCCTTTCCAGTGACCTCAGAAGCCAGCCTACGGAAATTAGAATGGTGATCACTTGAAGGCAGGTTAGGGTGATCTAAACACATGGGGACGCAGAAGGAAGTGTGAGTCCCCTCCCTTCAGGACTAACTGCTTCCCTTAGAAATGACACGGCCAGTCAGGCCAAACGCGTGGAGTCAGGACACAGCTGAGAGAGCAGGTGGGTGGGCCCGGGTGCCCCCCTCTTGCCGTGAAGGCAGTGCCAACATACACACTGGGAATGAGGAGATAAAGAAACATTAGCTCTGTACTTCCCTCCCCTGCCCTCCTGTCTCCTTCCCCTTCCACGACTGAGCAGATCTCTGCACAGTGCTTCCAAAAAATCCTACTCCCTGCACCTGCAGCCACTCTGATGCCTCCCTCCTCTCTCGGCCCAGAAATCTTCACTCCAAATCTGTAATCTGAGAGAAAGAGAACACATGCAACTATCTCTCGATTGTTTTCCCTCCACCTCTCTTCCCTTTTGCTGTGGCTAATGTTTCAGCGTTCTGCGAGGGGCCATTTCACACTGAAAAAAATTCTTTAGTGATTCCTTGAAATGTCTTCTCCTAAAAGGCTTTCACGTAACAATGCTCTTGATAAGAGATCTCATAGTGAGTACGGCACTCAATAAATAGTGTTGAATGAATGAATGAACTATTGTGGTATAAAAGAATAAATCAGAGATGTGCTCAGCTATGATTCTAAGGAGTTTCGTGAGCGAGTTCTCATAACTCAAGGGATGTGCCCTGGGGAAGGGAGGGAAAGCCAAGGACTGCAGTTATCCCTCCCGAATCCAAGGCTGAGTTAAAACAGAATGGGAAAAGGGGAATGTGCAACTCCACATAGATTTTAATTAAAAATAAGAATTACGCATTATTTTCTTCTAAGGTCTGCTTCTTACAAAAATCAACTATTGAAAATGAGGTCTCCTCCCAACACTGATTAGGATGCAAACACTGGGGTTCCTTTTTCTTTTTCTTTTTTTTTTTTTTTTTTTGTCTTTTTGAGACAGGGTCTCGCTATGCAATTCAGGCTGGCCTTGAGCTCACTTTGTATCCCAGGCTGGTCTCGAACTCACAACAATCCTCCTGCCTCAGTGAGTGCTGGGATTACAGGAGTGTGCCACCATGCCTGGCTTTTGCGGCTCTTTTTTTAAAAAACCAAACAGAAGCCAGATGCTGGTAAGACTTCTGGACGTCAGAGTTGACACTGTGAGCAGGGAGGCTGAGCTCTTGCTCAGCTGCTCAGTGTCACCGGTACAGCATCAGCCACGAAGCTCCCCAGGCTCTCAGAATCACTCAGGGCTCGGGATCCCTGTGTGTGGGGTCGCTGTATCCCTGGGAGCCATGGAGATGGGGCTCAGGTGGTCTGCAGACGACTATGTGGGGGCAGTCTGTGTGACAGCTCATTTCCCTGCAGGTGGAGTGACCAGAGGTTCCACGACACACACTGAGCGCCATCCTTAAATCTCATGAGTGAGTATCCGCTCGTCTCTTCTGCAGGCTGACTGTCAAAGCTGATACTGAGCACAGCTGCTGTTTGTGTCCCTTAAAATCCTCCTCCCAGATCATCTCAGCCCAGGACCAACCCAATTCTGCGAAGGAAACAGGAAGTGGCAGGAAGACACTACCTACTTGCTCTAATAAAAGAGGGTAGTCAGGACATAGTGAATAAACCCCAAGACCCTGAAAATGTGAATTTTCTGGGTAAACTTGTTAAGAGAGATTCTTACAAATGAAGCCAGGACTCACTTTCAAAGTTTCTCTTCCACCCCCTTGGGCAAAACACACAATGGGGATTTTGCCACCATAGTTGGAATCTGTAAAATATAAAAAGTAAAGTTGATTTTATTTTGAACTTGATAAACACACTTGCCTACCTCCTGGAACAAATGCATCAGGAGCTTCTGTTCTGTTAGCCCAGGGCTTAGGGTGATGGCTGACAGCTCAGGGACAAGACCTGGACACTCTACTGGATCATGGTGAAGGAATCTTTGTTCACCAAACCAGTAACAGCATGATGCAGGTCAGGTGGCAATTTATCCCTGATATTTAAAATGCTGAAGATTGCACTTGATTAACTTTTGCTAATGTGAGCGTTCAGGTTCAAGTTTATCCTTAGAATAATAATTGTTTCATTCATTTGCATAATCCTATGCTTTCTTGAGTAAATAAAAAATTTGCATCACTAAGTGTTCTCTTAATGAAGTTTAGAGTATATCTAAATCTTTCTTCACATGTATCTCACTGTGAAAGGAAAATAATTAATAGTATCTCCCACAAGTCTCTGAGATGAAATCTATCACTAAATCACTAGGTAATTTAGTTCCACAGTGGGACACATCTCAACACCTGGTCCACAGAAAGAGAGAGTACATGTCAATTATCAGATCAAAGATGGGCTTTTGCTCAATTCCATAGAAATAGTCAGATTCACCCAAAAAAGCTCATCACCCAGTTATTTAACTAGTGGCTTTGTTCTTCATTTCCACCCTAGCTAATTGTATTGCTTCTTAAACTCATGTTTGCCATTCCTGATTTGATTTGTTCTGAAGTGCTGCCTGGGAGAAGAGGAGCCAGCAGGCTTTCTCTATTGACAAACGACAGCAGAATAAGACAGTATCTGTCACGGCCTTCAGCATGTGGGAGCGTACATGTCACAGTGGCCCAGGCAGAGGCACTCTTGGGAGATGAAGAAAGAAGAGAATGACAGCTCTTGTTTAGGAACAAGGACACCTAATCAGGACAGCTCATCACGCATCACTTAACAACCCACAGATGTCACTGGTGCTGCCTCTATGGGGAACCTATGTCCAGTGCCCCTCTTTCTAAACACTGACCTTGACTTGTGCACTCGGAGATGTACTTCTCCAGCTGATTTCGGAGCTTGGCTTCGATGGTGGGGTGTCCGTGACATCCGTTGTCCACCAGCAGCAAGTGGGTGTGATTGTTGTCCAGGATATACAGAGGGTCTCTTGTGAAGTCGTCCATAATGTACTGAGCTGAAAAATATCCCTGCAAAGAACAGAGAAACCTGTCCATGAGATTTCCTTTGTTGACCGAGATGCGTGGAGACATTTCTATGATCATGTTAAAGCAAATATGTTGGGTTCAACTCTGTTGATGCCTCCTCCCAGACTCCTAGGTTCACAAGAGACTTAAGGAGCTGATAGTACAGGCTTCCTTTTAAATATAAAGAAATAGAGGCTCAGATGGTTGGGTCAGCTTGCCCACTGTCACATGTATGGCCAGTGACAGTCTAAGGGCTGGATTCTCAGTCCAGTTCGTGGTCTACTGGCATGAGCTCTTTTGCATAAATTTACTAAAATGGATAGCATCCAAAAGTATACATATATCCTACATGTGTGTGCATGCACTCATTGTATGGGAAGCTGACACTCAAGAAGAGGTAGGCATTGAGATAGATAGCTATAGATAGGTAGATAGATACATGTTTGTCTGGAATCTATCATATGCCAAGACCTAGACTTTAGAAGATGAATAACATAGTCTTTGTCCTTGAGAAATGCCCAGTAACAGGACTATAAAAAGAAACAGTTAGATAAATTGTCCTGGCAAGAGCAGGGGATCAAAGGCTGGGCAAGAACTTAAAGAAAAGAATCTTTCTGTGTAGGTTCCTGATTCTCAGGCTCCTCTCCAAAGTTGTTTAGCTTTCAAGTCTCAGAGCTGCACTAAAAGATGTTTCAACTTTAACTCAAAGCGTGGAATGTGAGTTGAAAACTCAAGGAAGAGAGGAAACTTATTGCTTCTACTAATGACACACACAGAATCAATACAAAGGCAGAAAGGAAGGAAAGTTCAAACGTTACAGTTCTATTCTCTAAGTGCTCCTCGCCCCGTTAGCAGCATCAAGCAGGAGGGCCCTGAGCATGGCAAAGGAGACAACACTGGCAAGACAAGCACCACGAGATGTTTGAAGGAAGAGCACCTCAAACCTCCACTAAACAAATACTTCCCACTTGTGTTACACCCTTCCAGCACACAACCCTGACTCCAAAGCCTTAACCAGGAAAGAGCAAAGAGAAGAGCCAAAGACTGGTTTTTTTTTAATGTCTGAGGACACAAGTAACCTAACAGATCATTGACTAACTAAATTAGCAGGATAATTAAATCATTTGCAGCTAAATGTGTGGCACACACAGACCTACAATCGGAGCACTCTGAGAGACTGAGACAGGAAGATTGAAAATCCAAGTCCAGTCTGAGAAACTTAGGGAGACACTGTCTCAAAATAGAAAGGAAAGAAGGAAGGAAGGAAGGAAGGAAGGAAGGAAGGAAGGAAGGAAGGAGAAAAGAAAGAAAGAAAGAAAGAAAGAAAGAAAGAAAGAAAGAAAGAAAGAAAGAAAGAGAGAAAGAAAGAAAGAGAAAGAAAGAAAAGAAAGAAAGAAAGAAAGAAAGAAAGAGAAAGAAAGAAAGAAAGAAAGAGAAAGAAAGAAAGAAAGAAAGAGAAAGAAAGAAAGAAAGAAAGAAAGAAAGAAAGAAAGAAAGAAAGAAAGAAAGAAAGAAAGAAAGAGAAAAGAAGGAAACAGAGAAAAAAGGGCTGGGGATGTAGGTCAGTGTGAAGGCCTTGGGTTCAATATTCAGAATCACCACCAAAAAAAAAAAATCATTTGTGTTATTTCCTGGACTCAGTCCATTAGGTTATTGATAAAAAAAACAAAAAACGAAACAAACAAAAAAAACCCCACAAAACCATAGCAACTCCAAGGTTGTAAAAGACCTTTCACATTCAGCATTTATTCTTGATTTTTAAAAATTATCAACTAGAAATAAAAAGTCGTATCTCATGACAGTTTTTTAAGTGCATGTATATTGAACCTGTAGTCAAATCCTGTTTATCAGTGAAATATTAGAAACATTCCCACAAATTGGAACACTAGGTAGGCTGCCTGTCGGGTTAACTGCTATCAGAACTATTTCTTAAGATTACTCTGACATTACAGCCAACACAGGAAGATGTGAAAAACCTGCAGAGTACCAATAAATCAAAGAGCTGTTTTAAAAACTAAAGTTACCAAACAATAATATGGCCACAAACCTAGAACATTCCAAGAATGTACTGAAAAACCATTTGAACTAGGAAGACAATATAAAGTATCTGATTCAAAATGATAAGCAAATCAATATTTTCATATAGACCAGAAAAAATTGTCTCAAGAATGACATTGACTCAAGACCCTATTTACACCAATAAGGAGAATATAAAATCCCTAAGAAGAAAGATGTGGAATCTACAAAAGAAAACCATAAAACTGTCCTGAAAGACACAGACTCACACAAGTTGTAGGACTTTTGTAACTGGAATAAGATGTGACACTGTCATAATCTTAATTTTTTTGGTATCAGTTACACTTTGAGTACGATTTCACTCAGTGAGTGTGTGTTACTGTCATCACTGTTAGTTTTATCTTGGTGATTGTATCTGACAAAGGTCTTGTAAAGTTTATGAGGAAGGAACATGACAACTGTTACGGTTTGTGTCTAGGTGGCCCCCCCAAAGCCTCATGCAGTCATGGAGGGTACTGAATCTAGCATTTCTGATTGATTTGTTTGTCTAGCACTGGGATTGGTGGTGTGAGTGCAGCACCCGCCCAGGGGCAGAGCCCAGCATACAATATAAGAGAGGGAAGAAGGCATTTTCCCCCCTTTTTGCCCTTTCTTTCTTTTTGCTTGCTGCTGCCATGAACTGCTACCCCTCAGCCACACCACCCTGCCTTGGAGTATGGACTGAAACCTTCAAAAACTGTAAGCTAAATAAACCTTCCCTTCCTTCATTTTGGGCATCAGGTATTTTGTCTCAACAAGGAGAGAAAAGTAACCAACACAATAATAAACAGCCAAACATTTCTTAAAAGACGAAAACCAAGTAGAGACCTGTGCTACCTCTGTGAATGCATAAATAATAATATTTAAAGTGTATTACTGATGAAAAAAAAAGCAACGATGATGGAATAGAAAAGACACTCTGGAGGAGTCCGGAAAAACAGTATGAAATGCCAGCACTTGTGAGATGCAGCATTGTTTCATGTCAGCTGCAAATTGTTCCTTTTCCAACCCATCCCCAAGGGCAAGGCTTTGCAATGAAGCCTTGAGTAGAAGCCACAGAGGAGGAGACAGCCAAAAAAGCTCTTCTGCACAGTGGGTTTCAACTCATACAAAAGACCAAAAGCCATTATGCAGAGGGAAATAGTAAAGAGCGCAGGAAACCAGCCACAAGACCATCCACATTTGTTATGAAACTACACTGTCATTAAAAATTATAATTAACAGAAACTTAAAAAGAATAAACACTAGCATTAAAATCTGTCTCTAAAAGCAATATGTGTTTATTAGAAAGGTTTGAAAAATGCAGAAAATAAGATGAAAACTAAAATCATATGTAATTCCATGGTCCTCTGAGAGGCATCAAGATTTTCATGTGTTTAGCTCTTTTCTAGCCATATATGTATTTTTCATAAAATACTGAAAACTATGATTTTATACTTAAAACTATACTTAAAATTATGTATTCCATACTATCAGAACATCTTTAAAAATATTATCTTCATAGCTTCATAATTTTACTTCATGTTTGCATAGCAATCTACCTGAAGACTGCCCTATGTAGTAATAAATATTAACAGATAATATTTGGCTGTTACCAAGGATATTTCACTGAACATCTTTGCCCAAATATGAAATTCTCTAGCAGTGTTTTTATAAGTATGATTGCTGGACCTGTAGTTTGAACAGTTTTTATGGTTGTGACACATACTTTTAAATGGTTTTCTAGAAAAACACAAATTTGAAGGACTGGGGGTTTAGTTCAGTGGCCTAAGCAATTGCCTGCCAAGTACAAGGTCATGAGTTCAATCCCTGGTGCCGCAAAAAAAAAAAAAAAAAGAGAGAGAGAGAAAAACACAAATTTGCTAGAGAGAAAATCTGTAAAGATACCATGCTTCTGCACATAAGAGAAGACTATAAACATTTTTTTTAAGTTAGCACATACTAGGTAACTATTTTTACTTGCTAGCTTAAGTCATCCAATTTGGAAGATAATTTTTCATTTCCCTTTAAGCCCCTTCAGTGATAATTCCTTTATTCGGATTTTCTAGTTTGTCTTGAATCAATTTTGGAAAATTATGGTTGTATAAAAATAACAATTCTCAGGAGATCTGAAGATTTATTGTTATAAAACCCTCTGCAGTACCCTCAACTCACAGGGACACTGCTGAAAATTCCAGGCTTGATCAAAGCCCCATGCGTCCACCTTGTATGTTGAACACAGATGTGCACAGGTTACTCCCCAAGTTCATTTCCAGGAAACGCTGGGCAAAGTGGCCCTCACAGGCCTCTTTAGGGAGCACAGTAGCTGATCTGAATTCCTGTGGCGTAGCCCAGCAGTAAAGGTTCTGCCCCAACTCTTTTGCCATGGACTCGGCTCATGTTATCAAGAATGAAGGACCCGACTTCTAATGTGAGATTTCTTATTACTTTCTCTTTCTCTCCCTCTCCCTCTCTCCCTTTCCTTGAACCCAGGGTCTCTGTACTGAGCAGCATTGCCAGCTCGTTCTTACTGCTTTCCTCTGCTCTGCTCTGCTTTGCTTTGCTTTGCGACAGGGTCTTACTACATTGCTAATTTACTCAGGCTGAGTTTGAATCTGCAGTCCTCCTGCTTCAGCCTCCCAGAATGCCACCACACTCAGTTTACCTCAATACAGTTTTAAGGAGTGGAACACACCGCTGTCAGCACCTTCCTGGAGCGCTTTGCACTGCATCCCTGTTTGCAATCCCCGTGATGCGAAGGCTGTCTTCGAATGGCAGGCTTCCTGCGGCCGGCTCCAACTCAGAGCCCTAGTGTTCGGGGCACAGCCCCAGGCTCTGGCCTTTCTCCCACCCGACCTCCCTGTCCCACCTGTACCTCAGCTTCACAGTTCCTGATGAGGGTGTCCCGGTTGGAGACCATGCCCCAAGCTGCTATGCCAATGGCCACGATGTTCTCCTCGGAGCTCCTGCTGATGGTGTTGTCTCTCACCACCTCCCCGATGTACTTCATCAGGCCGTAATGGGTGCCTCCTGTGAGAATCCAGGCGCCTGCCAGTGGGGAGCGAGGGACACACGTTCAGCGGGCACTGGGTGGGGTTTCCGTCCTGTGCTCACAGACCCCTGGAGAAGCACTCATGCCCATGAGTGCCAGGACGTGGCAGTGGTAGCCACACCACGGAACGACCCTGGCCTGCCACCATATGGGCAGGGAGGAGGGGAGCATCTCCGGTCCTCCATGACCCTGAGGGTGCTCGTTAGAAAACACAGGTTCCCAGCCCCAATCCAGATCAGCAAGGACCTCAGCCTCTCTCGAAGCGAGCCCAGCCAGTCTCTAATCGATCTCTACGGGAATCATGTATGAGCAGGGAGTTCCTGGCCCAAGCCTCTAAGGAAGCCAAGGAGTGGCCCTTCGGTCACCGTGTCCTCAGCGGTCAGATCAGTGTGGCTCATCCAGGGATGGACTGGTGCTAGCGATTTTGCTTTGCTTTATAATTACAGAACCTCTCACATCTTCTGAAGATTTACATTTGACAACATTCTCAGTGCCAAGGATTTTGTGTGCGAGCGTGTGTGTGTGTGTGTGCGCATGTGCGTGCAAAATAGAAATCAACTTGCATAATGACAATGTCTGCCCACATGAGGATCCACCCGAGGGGCAGTCGCTGGCCTCCCCACGTCAGCCCTGGGAAGGGAAGCTGCCAGAGTTGGGAGGCAGCCTTTCCTGTGGTTGTAAGAAAGTGCTTGCGCTATTTGTCTCCACCATCTAACTCCTCTACTGCCTCCAGCAACAAAGAACAAACTTAGTCATCTTAGCCTCTTCCAAGTCCTTCAAACACTGTAAGATTACTCCGATGTGGCACTTGGCAAGTTCACTGCCACCTCCCACAGCCAGTTCTCACAAAGCCACTGCCCCCTGGCGAATACTTCTCCACCCAGAGCAAGATGGCCCTCTGTCATCTAAGTAGGAATGAGCACGCATGCTTCCAGGCTCGTAACTTTTGTCTGTTTTTGTCTACTACATTCCTAGTACCTCATATAATTCTGGGCACAATGCAGGCACTTAATAAGTGTCTGTCCAGTGAATGACTGGTTTGCAGAATTTAGTAGTAAGGAAGCTAAGGCGCTCAATTTCTTAACAAAAGGGCAACCTACAATGATCCTCTGGGTGGTCAGGAAATTGAGATGAATAAATGGAGATGGGGTTCCCAGATTCATCTTTGCACTAAGTAAAACCTCGTATTTCAAACAAGACACATTTCCTTAGTTCTGTCAACTAATCTTCCTCAAAGAAATTTCCAAATGTGGAGCTCAGATAAACTGCTCTTCGGTGTGAAAAGGTATCTGTGGAATTCAATGGAAGGAAAACCTACGAAGCTATTGGCATGCACTCTTCAAACTCTGACAAAGGTCAGAGAAAGGCTGAGAGCCAGAGCTGGATATAAGAAGACCAAAAAGACATGGAAACGCTGCATAGGTTTGGAGACCAGATGAAGAGAAAAAGAATTTTTGCTTTAATGGACATTGTCAGGATACAATGGGTTATTTGTTAGAGAACAGTAGTCCCTGCTCTCAGGAGAAGAAAGCTGAGGAACTTGGGGACTAAAGGCCAAAAAAATAAAAAGTTAAAACGCTAAGCTGAATATCTCAAGTCACAAAACCACCATCTTCTTCGTTGGAAATCAGACATTTGCACGGTGCTTACAGTTTTCCAGGCATTGTTTCTATATCCACCCCAGCAAATTAAGTTTCCCATTGGAATGCATCAGAACATTCAGGGTAAAATCCTGTAAGTCAATGATACAATAAAAAAATCTCAGGAGATTAAAAACAGGAGGACCCTGGAAGAGGGCCTCACAGAGATGCGAAGAGTTGCTCATTCATTCTAGAGCACTGTAACTAAACCACGATCAGTCTCACAGTTCCAGGTGCGTCTGGAGCTTGCGGGGCCTCGGTGCCCACGGTGCGCCCC
>RJWT010019667.1:0-18293 GCA_004365215.1 Cuniculus paca | reverse complement strand
GAGACCTCCGGGGTCGACCGCAGCTGCGACCATGACCGCAACCGCGACCGCGCGCGTCTCCAGGCTCAGCAGGTCTTCCGGCGGGGTCAGTCCGGCTCCAGGCTGAGGCGCTGCCAGCCACCACCTTCTTCTTCGTTTAAATTCTTTTTATTCTCTTTGTGGGCTTCGAGTCATATTTTAGATTCTTCCTTGGTTCAGGGGACCCAGTTCCTTCCTTCTTATCCTCTCCATGATGTTATATTCCAGCATCTGAACTGTTTCTCTCACAGAGACTGTTTACTCTGCTGCTTACTGTTCCGCCATCTTTAGCTCCTCTCTAGATTCTGGTCTTTGTACTAGTTTTAAAAAATAGAGCTGACAGTGTATTTTGACTTTGCCTTTTATTAAATTCTTTTTTGATAAAACTTCTTAACAGATGAGAGTCATAAAATAAAGAAAACTTATAATATCTTGTCTGAGATAGTATCAGGAGTGTTGACAGATATAGTTTAGAGCCTCTTTTATTTTGTCTTTATTTGACAGCCAGCCAGCTTCATAGTGCCATAACATCTTCCCACATAAACTGAAGATCTGAGCAGAGATAGAAAACCCTCATCACCTTGGGAACTCTGGCTCTGCAAAAAGCAGTTCAATAACCTGAACTTTTTTTTTTGTTGAAATGGCTCTGGATCTTCTTTCTCTGTTAGATCTACTTCCACATTTGAATATTGGAGTCTCATATGAGCACTCACCAAAGGATAGACTAAGTTCCAGTGTACTTTAAGGTCCTCATCACTATTTTTATTTAACACTGAATAATGACCAGCTGCCAGGCTGAGCATGGAAACTATAGACAGACCCATCACTGGAAACCATTAAGGTTAATTAATGTCACTTTGTGTTGTCATTGAATTGAAATTTTGGATGGGCTGGAAAGTGATAACTAACATACAGTTTAAGAATTTTTTTTCCAATATAAAATTTTTATTACTTTTGTCATAATAAATATACTATGTGAACATTTAAAAATGGAAGTGTTACAGAAGGTCATAAGAAAGAAGTATACCCCCAAAACCTGCCAAGAAGAGAGAAATGCTGTTAATATTTTTGGAGCATATCCTTTTATGCTCTTCATTTATATGCATAAACACACACTCTCTCCCTTCTATCTATCTATCTATCTATCTATCTATCTATCTATCTATCGTTTTACATAAGTATAATCATACCCCAGACATAATTTAAATTTTTACTCACAAGCTTGATGTGAATATATTTTAATGTCAATAAATGTATAGATACTGAATCATTTTAAGGACTTTAAAATAATCCTTTATTTATGAATATCATAACTAGTATAACCAGTGATGGACACTTAGGTTGTCTCTAGTTTTTCACTAAGTGATAAACTTATATGTATAATGTGTCACTATTATATGTATTATGTGTCACTAAACTTATATGTATCATGTATCACTAAACATATGTTTATGTATCACTGTTATAAGTGATAAACTTACATATATAATGTTTGAATTGTATGAGTGCTATAAATTAGTAGGTGGAAACTTCTGGAAGGAAGGTAAATACATTTACTTCTTTCATTTAATACTACCAGAAAGAGAGTGTATCTATTACTTTGGTGAATGCATTGGGAAGATAGTGGAGAGGAGGATGCTTCAACTTTAAGGAATTGAGAGAAAGAAGTTCATGCTCCATCAAAAGTAAAAAACTATCTGAAATCCATGATAGAATTTATGATGCTTCTGAACACCATTATGTGGGTCTTTAACATCTTTCTTTGTTGTGGAGTCTTGTCATCCCAGTGTATAACAACCTTCTGTGTATTACAAAATGTATGAAAGTTGAATCCAAAATGTAAATTTAGTGTAGCAATAATAAAAGGGAAGGATCTTGCTGGAGTAAAATAATGCACAAGCTATTTGCATTCTATGTACTTCTCCAAATGAGTTTGTGGAATCCATCCTGAAACCAGCACTATTGTGATAAGTTGTAAAGTTATCCTTGAGGTTCTCATAACTTCTAACAGGCTACTTCACAAGAATTTTATTCTCATGCCTCTGCTGAAGAAAGTGGTAGCATTTAATGTAACTATTTCCTTATCTCTTTCCTCTGCTTCACATTGGGTAAGTACTCTGGAATGGAGAGTATAAAGAAGTTGAAGTATTAGGGTTGAGAATACAGACTCTGGAGTCTCTACTAGTAAGAGCAATGTTAAAATCGGCTACAGTTGCAACAGCAACAATAAAACTGCAAAATCTCTGGAGTCTTGAGAGGTCATCACATTAAAAGTTTACTTGTTTAAGAAGATCTGATGCACATTCTACGATTCCTCGTAGTACTTCCGTTTTCGTTACTTTTTTGTTGCTGAGACAATACCCAGTACCCACAAGTTAAAGGAGAAAAGGTTTATTTTAGCTCATAGTTTGTAGAGGTTTCAGTACCCAGTCAGCTGGGTCCCAGGCAGGGTAGGATGGCACAGGGACATTGCAGAGGGAAACAGTCTATGGCATGGCAGGCAGAAGGCAGTGAAGTAGCAGCAGCAGCCTGACTTCTATCTTTCCCTTTATATTCCATCCAGACTACAAGCCTGTTGGTTTGTGTCACCCATACTTAGGGTGCTTCCATTATCCACACCCAGAACTATGCTAAAACAATGTAGTTATTCATATGTGTAAACAGCACATCATTTCTCTAGTGTAAGAAACTGAAAGACTCAATAAGATACAAAATACCCGATAAATACGGGGAAAAGGTTCTGAAGTCCAATGGTGCTTTTATTCTTTGATATGATTGGTTTAAGTCTCTTTTCTACTATTTGATTGCAATATGTGAGAAGTTAGGAACAGCTCTTTTGTAGAAAACAGTGGACATTAAGGTGGTCATTGTTGGTTTCTTGTTGTCTGACTTGAAGGCCTGTAATGCCTTCACTCTTTTGTTTTATCTGGTTTCCTATTATTGTGTTTTGTTTGAGTTTATTGTCTGTAAATGTGTGAACAACCATTTAGAAGAAGGCAAGAGACACTAGGGTAACCACTAGGGTAACCATCTCCTGTTGTTATGTTTTGAAGACCTGTATTGCTTGCAGTGTTCTGTTCTGAAATGCTATATTGTGTTTGACTCTATTCTGTTTTGTTTTGCTTTATTTTGTTCTATTTTCTTTAAAATAAAGAAAAAACAAAACAAACAAACAAACAAAAAAACAATGTAGTTATTACACATCCTTAATCCCAGTATCATACATGCTAGATCCAGCCAACTACAAAAAGCCCCATCTACGAGGGCATCAGGCTCTGGGGAGACATCTAAATGGGACATTTAGATAGAAGCCATAATAGTATCTTTTCCATGTGGTGTCTTGTGGATCCAGACTCTCTTTGTTTTGAGACCATGCCACATCAACTCATAATTTCCAGGACCGATACTCCTAAATCTCTCAGAAGAGACATACATTTTTGTCATTTTCCGGTAATTTGTTCTGCATGCATCCATTGACCACTTGACCTTCCATGTTCCTGGAGGCTGGGAATTGCTGGGTGGTACACAGGACATTTAGTGAGCCACACTGTATAGTGTAGTCAGACCTGGTATCAATTCATAGTTCTTCTTACTAGTGTGTGAACCTGACGAGTTTGCTAAGGATTCTGTGCCATGGGTTTCTTATTTGTAAAATGGGGTTGAAGACTTCCTTCATGTGGTATTGATTAATATGCATGAAGGAGTGGAACATGTTCTCAAGAAAAAAAGTGATAGCAACTAATATTCACTGCAGCTGCCCTGGGAAATAAATATAATTGCCAATCAAGACAATTGGTACAAAGAATTCAAAGAACACTTTCAAAGCAAAGCAGCTCTGTAAGAAGGAGTCTGATCCTTTGACAAGAAGTTTGGAGCACTGAACTGGTAGATTTATTTATACTTCTTCAAAGAAAGAACTTTTCTGTACTTGGGCATGAGGAAAAGGGTGAACAAGAAATTTCCCTGTTTTAGGAACAAGCCTGGTTCCTGGCTTTCTCATCTTTTATTTCAGGGCCCACTTCTGACATCAGGACTTGCCCTTTGATTGGCAGGTTTGTGAAGTCTTATTTCTTCTGTTTACTTGACTCATCTTCCCCCTTCATTCTTGGGCCTGTTTATTTTCCTGACGTGCAGGTTCCTCATTACTGTTTGTGAGAAGCTTCCTCAACTGGATCTTGCCTCAAGGAAACCTGTGGCCCAGCCAAGCTCTGGATGCCCGTGCGGCTTAAGCCTGAAGGCTCTTAGTTTGTTCCTCCTTTTGCTGGAGTGGTGCTGGGCAGAGTGACTGATGCCAGTGTGGTGTGGTGACTAAGAATGAGTGCCACAGAGCCAGATCACCTCCGGTCCAAGTTTGTTTGTTTCTGATTGCTGAAATAATCTTATGCAAGACACTTAGCTTCTTTGGGCTTTAATTTTCTTATTTGAAAAACATGGGTAATAATAGAACCTACTTGATGCGGTTGTTGTGCAGATTAAATGAATATTAAAATGGTAAAAGTGCTTGGTATGTCATATATGCTTAATAATAACTTTTCTGTATTATTATTTATTATTTAGAATCATGGTACCCTGGGAGCCCAAGGAAGAAAGTAATTAACATGGCCCAGGAAAGCCTCAAAAAGCCCTGTAGAAATGATAATGCTTAGAGTTTTGATCGATGACTAATTTCCCAGAGGTTGGTTTGGAGGGAGAGCAATCTAAGAAGAGAGAAAGGCTGATGGAAAGGCTCAGCTGTGCAGCGTAAGACAGGAGTGAACCTATAATGCCTGAGCTCTGGATGAATGATGGGGTGAAAGTGTGGGGAGGTGTGACAACTGCTGAAGTTGGACAAGGGGACAAAGAAAAATTGGGACGGGTTTTGATGCAAACTAGTAAGTTGTTATTTTACTCCTGGGCAGTGGGAAGCTAATAAAGATTTTTAGGCAGAGAAATGCTTCTGGTCAGGTTTGTTAGATTCCAGTGATTGTGGTGTGAAAGATGGAGTCATTGGGTTGCAGTGTTGGTGGGAGTCCCATTAGGGAGACTAGTTCATTAATTCATGGGCAGAAATCACGTGAGAGTTTTATATAACGAGTCACCATTGCTAATTGTGCCTCCCTCCTTTCTTCCTATTGTATTTTGGGATAGTGTATGATTTTTTTTTCTTGTTTGTTTTACTTTGTTTTTCTTATTTTTATTTTTGCTCCAGAAGCACACAAAACCCAGTCTTTTACAGCATGAATCTCATACATTATTTTTTCCTCCATCCACCTACTGCATTAGTCAACTTGAAAACCTTTATGCAGTCCAAGCATTTTAATGGGCTAAAATATATTTGACACAGTCCTGCAGCTTTATGTATGCATGAGATTCGAGTTGTCTCAGAATTTAGTCCTTCCTCTGCTTCACTTATCACACCATTAGCAATATCCCTGGGTGAGTGACCTAGGGTTAAGGATTAAGTTTAAAAACTATCTTGGCATTTTTCTGCTTGCATTGGTTGGACTTAGACTGAGATTTCATTAAATATTTAATTTTATTTGGCTTGCTTCAGGGTAAAGTCTAAAAGAACTCTTAAACAGCCTTTTTTCACAGTTCACCTCTAATTCTTGTTTTCAAATGGAAGGATCCTTCCTTTAGATGCACAATTATGTCCAAGAACTTTATTATCATATGCTGTAACTTGAGTGTTCAGAATTATGTTGCCTGTATAACTAATCCATCCAGAGCTTTGGAAAAGCCCTGCACATATCTCAAGAGCAAGTCCAACTGCAATTGTAAGTCACGTTTTCTATCTAAACTTCCCTTTCATTTATAAAGCTCATGCCATTTTCTCTGCTCTGTACTTCCTGAAAAAGTAACAAAACTACCTATTGTTTTAGAAAGCCCTTTTTCTTAGAGCATCTGGGAAGAAAATCTCCAAAGATGGAAGAAAACCTTTGCAGAGATTTGTTTTTTCCAAACACAATTCTATTTAGCATAGAAAATACTCTGCTCATGCCATGCGAGTCAGTGCTACCTTTCTTTAATACCGAATAAAAGGTTTTTAAGGTTGATCAGCTCGCCCCTTTGTGAAACATTCCTCTTCATTAAATAACCCCGAGAAATGTCCAGCAGAACATGAACAGTAATCAGATTCCCCCTTCCTTGGTCTTTTTATTTGGAGTCCTAAGAGTAGGGGAAGGTCACTGTTGGTTTGTTGAAAAATGGTTCCTCCAGTGGAAATTAATTAATCTAGTGAAATGACTGGTAGAAGTCTACCTTCCCCTGGATTTTTCAGTTTTTCTGGGGGGATTTCACCCTGACACTGGGAACTTTTCTTTGCTATAGCATTCTTTATGAATCTGTATGGATGTTTCAGGAAGATCCAAGGAGTTAAAGATCTTCAGTGTCTCCAAGCCCCAGTAGGACTTTCTTTCTTTCTTTGTTTCTTTCTTCCTTTCTTTTTCTTTCTCTCTCTCTCTCTCTTCCTTCCTTCCTTCTTCCTCTGTCTGTCTGTCTGTTTCTTTCTTTCACATTTATTTACCATCTTCCTTTGGAAACAAACTCTTATGTGCAGGCAGCCTCTGGAGGATTCTAGAGAGATAGGGGAGATCTCTTCAGACATTTGAAAGTCCATCAAGCAGAGGAAAAATATAAAATACTCAGTATACAGTTTTGAATGATAATACTGGTATAGGTGGATAAAAAATGTCAGCTGTAATCTCAGCTACTCAGGAGGCTAAGGCGGGGAGATGGAGTTCGAGGTCAGGGTAGGCAATTTAGTGAGACCCTGTCTCAGAATAAAAAGAGCTAGGGATTTAGTTCGTTGGTAGTACATCCCTGGGTTCTAGCTCCATTATTGCAGAAACAAAACAGAAAGCCAAGAGGTAAACATTTCCCTTGGTGTTCTGTCACCTTATGGAATGCCAGTGGCTGCCAGAGTTGACACTGAGGAAGTTTATAGGGTTAAGCGAGTTAAGAAATCCTGCACTTACATGGTCAAACAAGCTAATGAATGATATAAATAGCTAAAAGGAAAACAGTATATGCTTATTTGACAGACCATTTTTAATGGATCAGGTCAAAGGTCAGGCACGTCTCATTTAGAGTTCTGTTGAGTACTTTACTGCTTAAAATGAAAGAAAGTTTAACTAGTGTAAGTTAAAGCTTTTAGGTGAGAATTGTAGCCACAGTCAGATGCAGTGTAGCATTATACATAAACATAAACGCTCTTGGGATTCAGTTTATCTGAAAGAAAGTAGGTAGAAATGAATATTCTCAAGGTCTTTACTGGCTCTAAATTGCTATGAGTGGCATCAGAAAATACTGACCTTCCCTTTGTTGAGGTGTTCATATCTGAACCAGACTCTGCTGGTTGGGCACATAGCACAAAACATTTGGGTTGGCTATTAGGTGTTTACTAGCACAGCATTTTTAGGTTATCAAAAAAAATTGTCTTTCAAATGTCTCATTTCAGAAGTTATACAGGACATTGTCATCACTACTATTATGCTATTTACACAGTATTGTTAAAAATAGTGCTAAGTATTTGGGGGCTAGGTATTTGGGGGCATATTCTATTTACTAAGTCACAAAAGACTTGTTCGAATATATATTGTTTTGTTAGAATAAGGCTATCTTGATTCTGTGATGATTCCTTTTAGTGTGGCTTTTTAAAGGCTGGCATATTTGTGTTAATATTCATAGCAGTTAAAAACTAAGTTTCATAGTATGTTTAAAACTGCATTCTTTCTAGCCATGTATAATGGACTTTTAGGAAGAAGAAGCATGGAAAACAGATGTTTTACAAGGATACATTTTATCTATTCGTGTAAGTCCAACCCAAAGTGCTTTTTAATCATAGGTATATAAAGGAAGAATGAATGAATACACTGGGTTATAGAATTTGTATGTAAGAAAGTTTGAGCAGGCTGGGATAATTAAATATTGGAGAAGTAAATGTCAAGTTCTGCACTTGGTTAAAAATGTTTTGAGGTGCATAGAAGGAGAAACATTAACTTTGCTTCATTAACTGTGCAGGAGAATGATTTTAATTAGCACCGATTACCTTAAATATCCACAATGATCAGCGGAGCAAATGTAACTTGGGTTGCAGGCAGAAAGAAATGTGGCAGATGAGACAGAGTTGACAATCATACTTAACCCACAACTGAGCAGTGTGGATCATTCTTTGGCTATTATGTGTTAAGAGAGATAAAGCCCTTCTCAGAGTATTCAGAGAAGAGACCAGGACAATGAAGGGACTTCAAACTGTGCTATGGGAAAACAAATAGAAGTTTCCTGGGTTGCTAAAACTTGGGAAAAGAAAGCCATTATCAGGCATGCTGCTTGCCTGTAAATGTTTCAAGGGTCACCAGCTACATGAATGATTAGACTCTTATGGCCTCAAGGGGTGGAATTTGACCAGCAGGTAGAAGCTCTTGGGGAATAGGTTACAGCTCATTTCAAAATGTTTTGACAGCCTGAGATTTTCAGAAATAGAACGAATTCACACAGCCAAGTGCCTTCCTAGTATATAGTTAGGGACTGGGAAGTTAAAAGGACAAGAATACCCAAAATATTTTTTTAATTTTGAGATTACGAGCTTTGAAGCCTTACTCAGGTGCATTAATCAATCTTTACAAATATATGATGATCAAGAAGGGTGTGCTTGTAGCAACCTAAAAATAATACTAGGGGAGAAACAACAAAAAATGTGAATGGGGCCAGATATACAAGCCTATGGCGTGAGGGCTGTTTACTTACTTTATGGCTAGTCATCAGCCCAGAGCTGTGGGCAATCGTGGGGACAGATGTATGACAGCCAGCTTGAAAGCAACAACCAGAGGACTGTTCTGCCAACTAGCCATGTGTCTAGGCATCCTGTCTACTATGATGTTAGGCTCTCACAGCATTGGAATAACTACTGGGACCTTCTTTCTTACAGCAAGTAAATATTAAGCACCTGTTATGTGCCACAGAGGCACTGCATTAACATTGGGCACTTTTCACAGTTATGCACACAAGAATTTTCACTCATTATTTCTTTGAAACTGATTTTCAACCCAATTTCTATTTACTCGCCATTTGAAACTGAGAATTTTGTTCCTTTAGCTGAGGAATTTCATAGTGCCCAGGTGTATTTTAGAAGTATCTCTGCTGTGAACAACTTGTAAGGCAAAGGGAGAAAGAAAGTACATATCTAGTTCTTAGTTGAAGACATTGAGACAATAAGAATATTACTAAACTGGCGGCTTTAATTTATAGTCAGAAACAGCAAATACTATAATCAAAAACGGTGTATTTGCTAATGTTTGGCAGCATAGAAAGACAATCAGCTAACTGATGATTCTCTCTTTATGTTTTAGACAGACCTGAATTATATATCTATTTCAGGACATGAGTGACACTTCAAAGATGTTGGAATTAAAATTGAAAAATATGCTGATTATTATGGGATCACACGTCTCCTGACAATGATCAGTGTGATAATGTTCCAGAATTTAATACCAGGAAAATACTGTCTTCTCAGATAGGCTTTCATTTCTGTCTCCTTCATTGTTCCTTTCTTCTCTATAATAAAATTGATATCATCCAATACTTATCTATGTTTTAATTGTCTGCCATAAAACTCAGAACTAAGTTTAGCACTCAGATAAAGTTTAGTGCTCAGTTATACAAAGTAGGTTTATGATACGTAGTTCATAGTTCTCTCTGATATTTCTAATGATTAATTACCATTTTTTATGCTTGTTTCACAAATTTTGTTTCATGCACATCATTCTGCTTTATTTTTCTTTAGATAAGATTTTGCTATGTAGCCCAGGCTGACCTTGAACTTGCAGTCAAGGTCAGTTTCCCTCGTTGGCTTCCTGAATGTGAAGATTACAGAGGGGCACTACCATGCCCTGCTCCATACTGCAATACTATGTATTTCTTGATATTGTATATGTCTGCCAATTATTTTTAGAAGCAAACAAAAATCTGTATGTTGAATACATTTAAAAGATGCAGGCCAGAATATACCATTAATAGATGAAACGCATTTCACAAATATTTTTGAATATTTTAAGTTTTATATTTTGTATCAGAGAATGAGACTCAATTACAAAGAAATATCTTGTTTGAAAATATTAAATATGATTTAAAATAAGGACGAGTGCCATCTGCTTAGTAGAGGTTTATTTTATAGGTTTCTTTTCCAAAATAAGGACTGTCCTTCAACCTTTGCCAGTCTTCCCAGTCCTCATGAGAAATGTGAATAACCATGTAGCTGTACAAAGGCGTTCAAATGTTAAGACCTGCTATATCCTAGACAGGGCTATGGGTGTCAGAGAGGGGCATATAGAGTACTGATAACATGTCCGTGTAGACTGGTGTCATTGCTATGGCAGAAGCAGTGGTACAGAGAAGGCTGGGGGAATGCACCTGCCCAGTTTCATTGCCTGAGAAGGAATCAGTCTGAGGTAGGGAGATCCAACAGTTACTTTGGGGTGTTGGTTATCAAACTTGGCTGCACAATGGAACTACTTGGTAAACTTTAAACACACTGAAGTCTTGGTAAGTAAGAAAGGGAATCAGACAGAGGTCAGTATAGTAAAATTTTTTATTGGTTGGAATTTTTTTTTCTAGTAGAACTGTTCAAATTATCACTAGCCTCTGGAGGATGTGTAGCTGCCTTCCAAAGAGCTTAGGAGAGAAGCTGGGATTGTTTTCTTTAGCAGGACACTAGTCATGTGTCTCCTCTAGGCAACTGTTCTATTTTAGTTGGAGCAATGTAGCTCCCTTAATGCTGGCATTGTTTGACTTGTGCTTTATCCCTAAGGACATTATTCTTCCTACAGAGGGACTCAATCCATTTACTTACTTCAAATGGACATTTCACAACCTATACATGGTATATTCTTGAGGTGAAGTATACAGGATCCAGAGTTGACAGTCTAAATTTGAGTGTTTTCTCCATCATTTACTAGCTATGGGGTTCTAGGTAAGTTATTCAACCTCTTTATTTGTGGGATGTATATGTTGATTAATACCAACCTCATTAAGTTTTTGTTAGTCTTAAGTAACATAATATAGGTAAACAGTGTAGGAAATGGCTTGGGATGTAGTAAACACTAGATCAGTGGATCTCAAAGTGTGGACCAGAAGCATCCGTGTCACCTGAGGACTTACTAGAAATGGTGATTCCTGATTCCTATCACAGATTTACTGAATCAGCTATGAACTCATCAATGCACCAATCCATTGATAAATATAGGACCACCATGAGCCAATCATCTTGTGAAAGCCTGCTTTTGACACATGAGTCTTTTGGGGGACACTTTAGATCTGAATCATAACATTCCATCCCTAGGTCCCAAAAGGCTCATATCCATTTCATTATGCATAACACGTTTATTCCATCTTTAAGACTGCTAAAATCTTAACAGTTTTATCATTGCTCAAAAGTTAAAGTCCAAAGTCTCTTCGAGATTTAAGGTAAACCTCAGATGTGAGCCCTTATAAAAATTAAAAAGAAAGGTCAGTACTTCTAGCATACAAGGTGAACATTCTCATTAAAAAAGGAGGAAAGGGGGTTAAAAAATAATTGGAGTTGTGTTCCCACAGCCCCATTAGCATTTGTTATTGGTTGATTTCTTGATGATAGTCATTCTTTCTGGAATGAGATGGAATCTCAGCCTTGTTGTATCTCTCAAATGACTAGTGATGTTGAACATTTTTTCATATACTTAGTTGGCATTTGTATTGCTTCATCTGAGAAGTGTGTATTCTTCTCAGATGCCCATTTTTGGATTACATCTTTGAATTTGGGGGGGTCTGATTTTTTTTCAATTCTTTGTATGTTCTAGACATTAGTCCTTTGAGGAACAACTGACTAAAATTCTTTCCACTCTCTGGGTGGTCTTTTCACTTTGTTGGTGATTTCTTTTGCTGTGCAAAAGTCTCCTAATAAGATGAGATCCCAGTTGTTGATTCTTTGTAGTATTTCCCATGCAACTGGGGTTTTGTTCATGAAGCCTTTGGCTATACCTATATCTTTGAGAGTTCTACCTATTCTCTCTTCCAGCAGATCTACTGTTTCTGTTTTAATATTTAGATCTTTGATCCATTTTGATTTTAGTTTAGTGCATGGTGAAAATTAGTCTGGTTTTAGTCTTTGGCATGTGGAAAGCCAGTATACGCAGCACCATTTATTAGAGAGACTTTCTTCTATGTGTTTGGCCCCTTTGTCAATGATAAAGTGGCTGAGTATGTTTAGAGTTGTTTTTCCATTTTCCATTGTCCATTGATCCTCAGGTCTGTTCTGTGTTTTTTTTAACCAGTACCATGCAGTTTTTATCACAGTAGTTCTGTAGTATAATTTCAAGCCAGGGATTGTGATACTCTTTGCCTTGTCTTTGTTGCTCAGAATTTTTTTTAGTTATTCTAGGTCTCTTCTGGTTCTAAATGAATTTTAGAAATGTTCTTTCTAGTTTTGTGAGGTTTGCAAATGTTATTTGGATTGGTATTGCATTAAATCTATATAACAATTTTGGGAGCATGACCATTTTCACTATGTTGGTTCTTCCTACTCCAGATTAAGGGATATCTTCCCATGTTATGATACAGATTTTTAAGGATATCAACCAGAGTATGCAATCGAAAGAGAATGTCTTTTTATATGTTTGTGATTTTCATCAGGAGAAAAATTAATACAAAACTAAGAAAATATTACTGAAGAATTCTTTTTTTAAGGTGGAACAAATTGATTGGAAGTTTCCTAGATCAAGGCATTTGGTCTACAGAAATATGAACATAAGTAGAAATACATATATTTATATGTGTATATGAAAATACATTTTATATCCATAAATGGCCTGAAAATTTTCCTCCCTCCCTCCTTCTTTTGTATATATGTACATATGAATGTATGTGTTAATCATCTTAGTTCAGACAAGATTACACAATCATTTCAGAATAAATAAATTGTTCTTTAAAGCTTTAGCCTTTAGAGCTTCTAGAAGAACAGCAGGCGGTTATTTAAATGACACTGTAAGTTTTTGTTTTAGTTCAAAAAGCAGTTTAAATAAATGGAAGAGGAGAGAGTTTGAATGTAGTACTGGTTCAGCGCTCCATCAGCTGGTTTTCCAGTTGGTCTTTCTCTCTAGCAGTGCCCACCTGTTGAAATAATAATTGGTGTCTTTTGATGGAGAGTTACAATGTGAAAGTAGAAGTCTCCTTCCAAGAAAATGTTGAAAAGATCAAGATGGGCATTTAGCTTTATTTTTTGACTGATGCATTTTTCTTGATAATATAATAGCTGAAATGTCACCCTTGCAGTTCAGAAAAGTCTGAATGTTACTGCGGGAGCGAATCATAAGATAAAGGGTATAGATTCACTAGGATGAAAACAACAAACTAGTTATTCTGTGTGTGTATGTGTGTGTGTGTGTGTGTGTGTGTGTGTGTGTGTGAATGTGTCCATGGAGTCTCATGCATTAACCATTTTAGAAAGTGTAGGCACAGCTGGTGCCTAGACAGTGAATCATGTGGGCACTGAAACACCAAATAATTTTCCATTCATCTACTTTGTAATTATGACCTCTCAGACTTTCTTCTCATACTTGTTTTAAAAATTAGTACCTAATCAGAGTGATTTAACTCTTTCTATACCCCCTGGCTGTTCTATTTGTATCATTGGCCCAAATGTCACCCTGAGTTGTTGAGACCTGCTTAAGTGGCATTATATTTTGTAATGTTTCATTTCACATGGGTCAACACTTGGGTTTTAAATGGTAGTAAATTTCAGGCAGTACTGATTTAGTCTTGGCAGCCAAAGGATCTTTCTGGAACCTCATGAAGAAATTTTGAATCTTTCATACAAAGCTAAAAGATTAATGTCATTATTGATGTGACATAAAAGGGAATATATAAGCCTTACAAAATCAGTAGTTTTTGTTTTGTTTTGTTTAAGTGTTTTGAGATAAGGTCTTGATATGTAGTCCAGGGTGGCCTTGAATTCACTATGTAGCCTAGGTTGGCCTCAAACTGGCAGTGATTCTCTTGTTTCTGCCTCCTGAGCACCAAGATTACAGGTGTGCATCACCATGCCCAGCTAAGATCATTAGTTTTTTTTTTAATTGTCTTTTTCATATAAGGGAGGCAACTCTGAATTTCTGTTATGGTCTGTGGCCTTTTGGAAGTTTGGCCACAGACAGATAAGTATGTCAGTTAGTCTTGTCATTTCTGTAATGTTTTTTCATTTGATGTTGGGTAGGAAGATGTGACAGTTAATCTTGAGTGTCAACTTGGTGGGATTAAGGGATACCGAGGAGATTAGTAAAGGACACCTGTGGATGGGTGATAGGGGTCTTTGAAACTACACTGATCCTTGGCCTCTCCCTTTCTGGTACTTTTCCATCATGCTCTTCTTCCCTGCCAGCTTGAAGCGAACAGCTTTCCTCCACCAGACCTTTCTACCATAATGGAGCCAGCTGACTATGGACTGAAACTTCTGAAACTGTGAGCCAAATTAAACCTCTCATCCTTTAAGGTTTAATTTGACTAGGATATAGGCATCAGGTAATTTTGTCTCACTAGAAGAAAGTCTGACACATGCATGGGACATTGCTCTATCAAGTTTGTCTTCCCATACCCACGCTCTGGTTGAAATTTCTCAAGGCTTGTTTCTGTCTCTGACCTGCTGTTTATCACCTACCCTGCATTCCTTGACTTAAATCATTTTAATTATAGAAAAATGAATTCTGGAAGATATACTTTTTATCACTGTTTCCTCTTCAAAAATAGTCTTTAATATTCAAGAATCAGAGCATCTTAGTGTATAAGCCTTCTCTCCATAGGGAAGTCTAAAATTATATTTTCAATTCTATAGGAAGAAGTTTGTTTTCTCCAAATGTTTTTATTTTGGAGCACTTTTTTTGGGTCCCATGTCCATTTTTAAACTATTTGCCACTTCTTAAGGAGGAAAGAAAGATGAGATTAGGGAGTGAGCTGACTTCCAGCTGATGAGCATCTAGATGGAAGCCAAGAATGAGTAGAAAGCAGAACATAGAGGCTCTATACCTGCCCTTTTAATGCCATGTTGCTCACGCCCATACAAAAGCTGGCAGAATTATGACTGAGATGATTGGAAAACTGTGGAACATTTATTCTGTACCAGGAGCTTTGTTAAGTGGTGGCATTTGTAACATTTAAGGTTTGTGGAACCATCATTGTCCTAATTCTATATGATTATTTTGAAGACAAAATATTATGTGAATTGCCTAAAGTTACATGACAACTAAGTGATGAATTTGGGTCAGATGACCATTTCCTTCAATTAAATAGTGAGTTTGCACATTCAGTAAGATCACACAGGTCAACTTTTTGGTACTTATTTTCCTCTGCTCCCTCCTCTCGTGTCATGTGTTCAAGGAAGGAACACTCTCCTGTTTCTCCTTCCCATCTTCCTTCAACTGTCTCCTTCTTCAAGTCACAGTTAAATATTTAGCATTTTGTTGAATGTTACTTCTACCAAGGAATCTTGGATCTTGAAGTCAAAGGATTCCTTTAGGCACATGCACTCAAGTCACTTTCGTAGTTTAGATCTCAACTAAAAAAACGTTTGTGTAATTATTTTCTAGTGTGTCTTTTCTGGACCAGACTTTATCATTCACAAGAATAGAAGTATCCTTCATTTTTAATTTTTTTTTATTTTAAAGATAGTAAAATCCAACAAAACAAAACAGAATAAATTCAATCAAAACACAGCAGTGAAATTGGTACAGAATATCAAAGCAAGGTAATGGGAAAACAACAATGGCTACTATAGTGTATCTTGTTATCTTCACAGTAGTTTTCCATTCTATCAGTTATAGCAAAATCAGAACAAAACAAAACAGAATAAAACCAATGAAAACAGAATATTGAGTAAAGCCAAAAATATTAATAAGAATAAAACAAAACAGTGAGAACATTGTTAGACTTTAAAAACAACACAGAAAAAAACCCTCATATTTACCACTTTGCATACCGTTATCCTTCCTATACATGCTCAGACTGTCAACCCCATGCCTGTAAATTCAACCTAACAATACCATCCTTCAGGTGCTTTTTGTACCTCAATTGCTATCAGCTCAGGCTGACCTCCAAACCAGCTGGTGGCTTATGGAGTGAGAGGGTTTGGTGATTTTTCAGCCTGCATGCCAGTAGGCTTACAGGAGGCACTGACTTTTTCTCTTCCTGGGTCCCACATGGTCTGTGCAGCTTTCCAGAAAGGCTAGCTAGTTGGATCCTTGATTGGCTCCTCCCAGTCCCAGCATGGCTGATTCTCAAGAGTTGTTGACTTTTCCTTGTCTTCCTGGATCCCACATGGTCTGCACAGCTTACCAGAAAGGCTGACTAGTTGAATCCTTGATCGGCTCCTCCCAGTCCCAGCATGGCTGATTCTTGGGTGTTGCTATCTGACTTTTCTTTCTCTTCCTGGGTTCCACATGGTCTGTATCCTCCATTTTTATTACCATATCTCTAGCTACTGGCAGAGTCTCCATGTGTAAAAACAGCTCAAAACGTATTTGTAAAATGAATAATGAATGACTAGCACTTTGTGATTGTGGTTGTTGTGCTATATTTATTAATTTGACAACTGAATATTATTCTTTGTGTGGATAATCAATGGGATAATCTAAGAACCTGTTAGTGTAAGAGATCAACAAAGGAGTGACCAGGGTGACTTCTGAATGACCCTATTGGAAAAGGTGACATGTCCAAAGTAGAATCAGGAAGACCTGAGGAAGGGGGAGCAAGTTAGCAAGCACTTTCCTTTTTGACCTATCTGCCAGCCAGTTTTCAAGAACTTCTGAAAAAGAATACCTTTTCAACTTGTGGCTTTGATTTAAGAGGAAGAATTGATTTATCTCTAAGTTTAGTCTGCTATTAAACAAAAAAATCCTAGAGGTGATTTAAATTATATATATTTTTCTCCCGTAAGGATTTTCTACTTTATCTCATTGTCTTTCAGTGCCAGTTTTGATTTTCAACATTTCTAATCAAACTTTATTTTTAGGCCAATTGTCTTCATTCCCATAAATTTGAAGCACTTTTTTTTTCATACCTGTGTGAATTTTGGAGAGAGGTTTCATTTTTCCCTCGCAGTTCTGCAGTCTACTCACGTGAAAAAACTTTCAAATGCATTTTTATAAGGTTTGTTTCACACCATACCATCCCTACTCTTTTTGCAAGATCATAGCCCAAAGATAATATAATTATACTCAAACTATCTTCTAAATTATTATTTTAACTTGTACATTAAAATTTCAGACTAGATGTTAAGGATTTGAGTTTTAGAGCTTTCAGACTAAGGCGACTACTATAGATGTGTTTTTATTTATTCTAGAAGTTTGTGACCAGTGAATATTCAATGCTACAACAGTATTGTAAAATACATTTAACTAAGGAAATCTAATTTTATGGCATAGAAAACTACTTAAGGTTATAAAAAGAGAGTGGAAAGAAACTTTTTTTTGAATAATAGAAAATTATAGTTCTAAACAAGTAAGATTGACATAGTAAAACATATAACAGGCACATAGGGCAATACCAAGGGCAAGAAATTAAATCTAAAAACCTGTTATTGTACCCATTAAAAAGCAAAATTGATAATTTACACAAATATGGGAATATAATATGATGAAAAATCAATAGAAGTATTTCTATTACTTCAATTTAGGGTTTAGTGTGAAAAAGTTGATTTTTAGTAGCAGACCAATGGATTTTTAATTTTTAAGTAGCAGACTTTAGATTTTACTTAGATGATATCAGGCTTTTCCAGATTCACTGCAAGAAATATGAGTAAGGACAAGTCAATTTAGGAAGGATTTAACCCATTGACCCATTCCAACAATGTTAGCTGGTCATCTTCATTCTCCCCTAGAGATAATTGTCCTCTAGTCCTCAGTTAAGGATTATTAAGAGAGTAAATGGACTGGAAAGATCATTTTGTTATAAAATTATAGGGAGCCTGGAAAGAGTAGTCCCATCCTTCTCTAATTTTCCCTCACCCCTCTCCTTCCCTGCCCCCAGAATGGTGCCCAAGTCTGTTTATGGAGTTGCTGGTGGGGAAGTGAATGAGGAACAGAGAAGTAGAGGATTTCTTTTTTCTTTTCTTTTCTTTTCTTTTCTTTTCTTTTCTTTTCTTTTCTCTTTTCTTTTCTTTTCTCTTTTCTTTTCTTTTCTTCTCTTTTCTTCTTTTCTTTTCTTTTCTTTTCTTTTCTTCTTTTCTTTCTTTTTCTCTTCTTTCTTTCTTTCTTTCTTTCTTTCTTTCTTTCTTTCTT
>RJWT010019666.1:0-18295 GCA_004365215.1 Cuniculus paca | reverse complement strand
ATTTCTGGAAGGAATAATTCACTGTCGTGACCACCAATTCTCTACCTCCTACTTTATTCTCAGCCAGTTCATTTTGACGTCCACCTGCCCTGCTGAAATTTCTCTCCTGAGAAAAACAGGTGCCTTCTTGCTACTAAATTTATCAGACATGGTTAAATTCTTGTCTTATTTGATTAGCCTTGAACATTCAATGCCCCTGCCTACTCTTTGAGGGAAACATCTTTTTCCTGTCCTTTCCACTTTTTCTAAGTAATTTTACTTATTCCCCTTCTCTGGATTCTCTTTCTCCATTTTTAACATTGGACAGTCCTCCAACTTCTGCCCTTCTTGACAGCATTCACACAGTTTATGTGTGCAATCCCATATTCTCTCCAACTTTCTGTCGTCATCAATATGCTGACAAACTCCAAACCCAAATCTCCGGATCAGTGCTACCCTCTGGGCCCCAAGCCAATACGCTTCATTTCCTGAGCATGGTTAGATCTGACCTCATAATCACTTTTCTCTCTCAAACTTGTACTTGTGCAATTATAACTCAATAAACGGCACCACATCTATTTCATTGCTCAAGCCAGAAGCCCCAGTTAATGCCTCTCTCTCTCTCTCAACAGCCAATAACATGTTGATGCAACATGTTCAGTGTTTTCCACATCTCTATAGTTCCCTCCACCCCCACTCTGTCACCTTGACCCAAGCCACAATTATTTTTCAACCGCATTCCTGAACAAGCCTTCAATTTGGCCTCCTAGCAACAAACCATGTGTCTCTCCCCAAATCCATTTACCTTGCACCCAGAAAGATCTTTCAGAGTAAAAGATTTGTTGTTTTCCCTACCCAAGCCTACCAATCATAGCTATTTAAAACTTTTTTTGGCTTCTTCTTTTCGAATTGTATCTTAAAACTCAATCTTATGAAACCTTCCTCCCTGTATACTACAAACATCTCTATCTCTTTTGTATGAAATCTTCTAGTATTGCCTGATGGGACGCCTCCTCCTCTGCCCCTGCAATGGCATAGAGTTTTTTTCTTTGTCTCTATATTTTCTTTCCCCCTCACTTACTCTCAACCTGGGCAATGTTGGCTTACGATTCAAGTTTCCTCTTTTGAGTTGTCATTTCCTCAGGAAAGTTTCTCTTTCCTGCATTACTGGATCAAAATAGTCTAGCAATGTGTCCATGATCACCCTCTTAACTCTGATACATTCATCATACTTCTAATCAAGTATTTACTATCGATCACCCACAGTTGACTCAACACAACAGGATGTCTTAAACTATCACTTTCACTGCTATGGTCTCAGGTTTTATAAAATTATGTGACATTGGTATACATTTAATAAGTATTTGCAGAGTTGAACCTAAAAGAGAAAATACTATACATGCTTTACCTGAATGAAATAAGGACTAAATGAGGAATAAAAATAAGATACACCACGAATTTCTCCTTTACATGCCATAACATAGTGAAGTAGTGGATAAGACTTCAAGAGAAAAAGTTCATGGCTTCAGTACTTTAATTCATACAGGCACTAAAGACAAAAGAAAAAGAGAATTAGTCTAGAGTTGGAAAATATGCCATTCAAGTATTTTTCCTCCAATGTTGTTTAAATACATAGTTGATGTTATATTAACAATGTCAATATATATAAGTAATATGATATGCATAAAGGTTGCCAAGTGTAACAATGAGAACAGGTTCTGAGAAATGCGTTGTCGGGGAATTTCATCATTGTGTGACCATCATAGTACGGATTTACACACACTTGGGTGCACCGGTCAATCGCTTCAAGTGGCCTCTTGATGCAGTCAAGGGCGAGGCAATCACCCGACATAGGAGACTCCGCTGGTGTGGTGTGGGCTACAGTTTCCCACAAGTAGAAGACAAACATTGTAAGCTAAGGATTAAGAAGTGTGATGTCCCTGTGCCAACTCCCCACGACGAACATAACCACTCTGTGCTGCAAATGAGTACTAATACAGGTAAAATAAAAGTTACTAGAAATTACAAAATGGTAAATATATAACCTGGCAACAGTCCATTGTGATCATTATCAAACACAATAGCATGTGTTACGCTTCTGCATGAGAGGCAGCGGGGTAATTTGTCTACGCCCGCCCCGCGAGGAGCAGGGGAACAAGGCGTGGCACTCTGACATCACCGCGACGGCACCAGCGCTACACACAAGGAAGCCCTGCGTGCAGCTGTCGTCTTATGCAGCCCGCTCCGTGTGCAGTCTGTCATGGACCGAAATGTCGTTATGCAGCACTTGGCCGTATTTGAGATATTTGAAAGCAAGCTGGAACCAAAAAAAAAGTTAGGATAGCACCGTAGAAAAGTATTGTTGAACTCTGACAGCAGGGAAAGGTCTGGGGATGAATGAGTAAAAGCATTGACTGGTGATGAGAGAAGGATGAATACCGGTTTCTCCTGCTATAGGTAGGGGGGCAGGGGCGGGGGCAGGACCACACGGTGTAACCCAGACTCTCCTGCTGCACCTTTTCTGGACTAAGGAAAGGAGGTGGCTTGGAAGAGAGCAGTGGTCTGGCCTGAGAAATGATGTAGAAGAGGAAGAGGGTCGGAGCTTCCCCAGGGTTCTTTCTTCTTAGTCTCCGATTAAACTCGCAATTCTGTGGCTAAGGGCAGTGTCTTCCCCTTGTATCTGTGTCATTAGTGGGACTTTCCTGAAGTCCTCGTTTCCTCTCTTCTATATTTTAACGTCATCTGCACTGCCAGGAGATGTGGATAGGACTCCACACTCAGAAAAGGAGCCCAGTGTGGGCCAGAAACAGGGTGGGGAGCCCAATTCCAAGGTGATTTCAGAACTGACATACCTGATCTGTGAAAACTCAGGTGAACAGAGAGAGCTAAAATGACTCTTTCACAGAATTACTCATCACCCAAGATGACGTGGGAGAAAACTGGAAGGCGTGCAAAGAGGCTTTAGCCAAGAGAATTCCAGGCCTGTGACATGAAAATAATTCCATCTCCCCATGGTCAGGCTTCTTCCACTTAACTGTGAAGAAATTTTGAGGAAAACATACAACAATATGTAAAACTATGCTGGTCTTCTAAGTAAAAAGATTGGGAAAGCCAGACAAAAGAAGTTTTTGTGGTTTTTTTTGGTACCGGGGATCGAACTCACAACCTTGCGCTTACCAGGCAGGCACTTGAGCCATTGAGCTAAATCCCTGGCCCTGACAAAAGAAGTCTTAATTAATTTTTTTTTCAACTCTAAGAATACAGCAGAAATGTTTAAAACCTACAAAAAGCAATTTTAAAGAGTATGTTTGACACTTCAGAGAATCAAATGAGCGAAGCAGAGAACAAAGATGAAAATTACTCAGGTAATACAGAAGGTTTAAATGTATATTTAAAAGATGAAAGGAGATAAAAGACCTGAAAGGCAAATCCTACAGGTACCACCTAGATACATAAGGTGTACTTGGGAAAGAAAAAAGAACAATGGCCAAGGGCTGATCAGACCCTCAGTTGCCTGCTCAGTGGGGTATGGTGAGGGATAAAGAAAGACAAAGAGAAAGTTTCAGCTTGGGGGAGGCAGGAGGTCAGCACCTCAGATTGGGCAAAGACAAAGACCTCTTCGGCTGGCCCACTTTCATGAGCCAGTGCCAAGCACGGGGAAAAGGTGATGCAATTTTCCTGGAACAGGGACTATAGTAAGAATGAGGTAATAAAATGAAGAACAAGTTTGGCATCGCAAAGGAAACAAGTTAAAATGGCTTCCCACACCCAGGTACTTGCTCTCTTTGTATTGTCCTCAGCAGATATTATCTTGCCTCAGGAGCCCTGGGGTTACGATTTTACATCCCACCCAGCCAGGAAGCCTGTAGTCTTCCGCAAAAAAATTCCCTATTCCTCAAGCAAGACGACATCTGCCTCATGACTGTGGGGTTCACAGCCTGGTCCCCAACTAACAACTGTACCGAAAACAATAATAGTAGATATCACCAAAGAAAATTTTATAGACTCAAGCATTTGCTATTGTAGATTGGATGCAATAACCATTTTTAAGACAATTTAGTGAGTGGAACACAACAGGACATACATTAAAAACAAACTGAAATTCAAGACCTGGGAAACGCACAAGGACCATAGCAGAAGGACAACTACTGTTACCTTTGAAGGAATCAAAATCATGTTGTCTCATATGTTTCATTTTCCATAATAAATTCTAAAATTCGATAAACTTTTTGAATGTACAAAACAGAAATGCTACATCAAACCAAAGTTGTCACTTATGTTTAAAAGCTGCAGAAAGATGTTCTCATCTTCAAAGAGCTGAGACAGTTTTCCATCCAATTATTCCATCTAGCTATTTTGAGAATAGTGCTTTAAAAAGATTCTCCTGAAAATAAAAAATAATATTAACTGAAAGGAAATATAATTTATACTCTTATAAGCACTCTACTATAACTGTATAATTATATACGATGCATAATTAAAATATAATGCATACTAAAAAGGATATAATGATACTAATTGTGACTACTTTTAGTTATAGCTTCAGCTAAATACGTAAGGAAGGAGTTAAACACTGAAAGGAAACATGTTATAATTGTTAATTCTATTTAATTGCTTTAAATCCATCAATTCTTCCAAAAATGAATGAAGGGTCACAAAAATCTAAAAATATCGGGAAGTTTTTATTTGTTTGTTTTCAGTTCAGAGTTCGGGGATAAGAGGTGTGGCCCAGTGGGAGATCATTTGCCTACCCTGCACGAGGCTCTGGGTTTAATCTTTGACACTGTAAAAATAAATAAATGAATAAATAAACAAATAGAGTTACATTCACATTTAAGATTCCCATAGCATACTGTATACTGTAATAGAGATTAAATAGTATTGTCCAGTTTCACTTTCAGCCTCACTGAAGTCATCAGTACCACAGTCACTCTGCCACCATAAACCAACAAAAGACTGGAAAAATATGAAACGGCTGCATAGAGCCCTTGGACAGTAGGCAGGGCAGCACACGATCCAGAGGGGAAGAAAGTAAGTGAGGACCCCATCGTTCACCTCTCTCTGTTTAAACGCCCTTCCAGGCTGCAGCACAGGCAGGAAGGGACCAAGGGCCCTGGTGAGTTGAGGACACAGAAATCTGGTTTGGGTGTGACAGAGGCAGCTGTACTTTGTACCAGAAAAGGGGAAGTTATGTCAAAAAAGAGCACAACAAAACTGTACAAAGGCCTTGGGTATGCTGATAAATATTAAGCTTTACACATAGACGGTGAAACTGCCGATCTAAATTCAATGATCCTGCAAACTGGGAGACGTATAAGTTTCAATAATCACAGCAAGAGATTTTGTAGAATATCTATATGTACTTTTAAAAACTTTCTTTGAGACAAGGTTTCACCGTGTAGTCCAGACTGAACTTGAACTTGCTTATGTAGTTCTGACTGGCCTCTAAGTCATGATGATCCTCCTGCCTCAGCTTCCCAAGTGCTGGTATTACAGGTATGTGCCACTATGCCTGGCTATTTAAAAAAATTTTTATAACAAAGATAAGATAAACACTTTTTGAGACATACAAAATCTGACAGAATTGAACTGCAACCAACTTGTACTGCAAGAAAAATTTTAAAATATACTTTAATAATATACTTTAAGGTGAAGGAAAATTGGTGCTAGATAGAAAGTGAGACCCACAAAAAGAAGTTAAGATACCCAAAAATGTTATATGTGCAGGTAAATATAAAGTTTGCTCTTCTTTCTTAAAATTTCTGTTAAAACACTGTTAATCATTTAACACAAAAATGATAGCAGTATGTTTGGAGTTAATAAAATATGTAGGATATCAAAAGCACAAAGAACAGAGGGTGAATGGAAATAATTAGTGGTATGGTTTCTACATCATGCATAATGACATATATCAATTAAAAAGAGACTGAGATAAGTTTAGACGTATCTATGTAATAATTCAAGGGACAATATCATTTTATTTTATTTTATTTATTTATTTTTGTCTTTTTGAGACAGGGTTTCGCGATGTAGTTCAAGCTGGCCTTGAGCTCACTTTGTAGCCTAGGCAGGTCTCAAACTTGCAACAATCCTCCTGCCTCAGCCTCCCGAGTGCTGGGATTATAGGCATGCACCACCACACCCTGCTGACAAATTCATTTTATAAAAGAATAAAAAGGAATAGCAAATAAGCCAATAACAAAGACAAAACAATACTAAAAATAAATCAAAATAAATAAATCCAATTACTCTAAAGTAGGACAGAAAAAATTTGGGAAGGAATCAAGAACAGAACCAGAATACAAGCACCAAAATTAAAGATGAAAAGAAAACTAAATCAATAATGACACTAAATATAAATGCTATAAACATTCCAGTTAAAGCAACTGTAAGACTAAATAAAAACTAAGCTCTTACTATGTGCTAAATAAACCACAAGTCTTTAAGAAATTAATTTTAAACATAAAGACACAAATAAGGCAAAAGTAAAAGAATATACCATGAAACACCAATCATAGAAAAGTTGTAGTACTACATTAATAAAGTAGACTTCAAAAAGGATATATCATTTAGGGATAAAAAGAGACATGTTGTAATAACAAAAAGTTTAGTTCATAGGAAGATGTTGCCCAGTTAACTTTCTCATAGTTGAGACAAAATACCAAACAGTCAAAGTCAAAGGAAGAAAGGTTTATTTCAGCTCAAACTTTGTAGAGGTTGAAGTCCATAATCAGCTGGCTCCAAGGAAGGGCAGCATGGCAGAGGGGCATCATAGAGGAGAAATTGTCCATGGCATGGCAGGCAGTAGGCAGTGAGGCAGCAAGCAATGGCAGCAAGCTTGCCTTCTTTCTGTCCCTTTACATCCCATCCAGGCCACAAGTCTATTGATTGATGCCAGCATACGCAGGGTGGGGCTTCCAATATCCACGCCCTTAATCCATTCTCACACACCCTAAATACAGCCACCTCCATAATGCCCCACCCTAACCCTCCATGAGACTTTGCAGGGACGTCTAGACACAAATCATAACAGATATAATGATCTTTTATGTGCTAAATGAAAAAGATTCAAAACACATGAAGAAAAAATCTGGCAAAACTAAAAGGAGAAACAGGTATGTGCATTATAAAAGTTGAAGACTGTAGAATTCCTAACTCAATAAGAGGAAAAAGAATATCAGCAAGGATGCAGAAGTGTGGAACACTATAACTAACTGGACCTAACTGAAACATACACAAAACTACACCCAACTCCAGCAGAACACACATTCACCTCCAGGGCCCAGGGAACATAGCCCAAGATAGAACCACATGCTGAGCCAAGGAAAATGTTCCAATAACTTTAGAAGGATTGAAATCATTAGAGTACATTATGTAACACCAATAAATTAAAATGAACTCAACTAAAAAAATTAAAAAATTCTAAATAAAGGGAAACCAAATGATGTGCTTTAAAAACAATAGATCAAAAAATCACACAGGAGCTGAGCATGGTGGCACATGCCTATAATCCCAGCACTAGGGAGGATAAGGTAGGAGGATCATTGCGAGTTCAAGGCCAGCCAGGGCTACACAGTGAGTTCGAGGTCAGCCTGAACTATACAGGGAGACCCAGTCTCAAATAAATAAATAAATAAATAAACAACTGAACAGCAAAGAAAATGTAAAGGTAAAGGAGTACTTATGGAAATTTATAACTTTACAAACTTACATTTGAAAATAAGAATGATCCAAAATCAATCATCTAAACTTAATTTAAAGTTAATAAGTTAAGAAAGTAAGAGGAAATTAAGCTCATTTTAAGTAAGAGAATGCAACAAATCAAACACACAAGCTTAAATATCACATGGTTTTGCTTATATGAGCAGTCCAAAGTATAAATAATTTAAAGAGCAAAATGAAAGACAAATGACAGGAAGATAGCTCTTATGCAAATGGAGAAGGGGATCTAGAGATGAAAGGCTGGGTAGAAAGGGGAGAAGGGGAAGAAAAAAGAATTATGATGTGTTATGTATATGTACCAACTCCCTATGATGAACGTGATCTTTACACATGAAAACAGACTAATATATTTTTAATTTTTAAAAAAAGAATAATAGATAAGAGAATGTAAATAATAAAATACAAGAAATGAACAAAATATAAACAAGTACATGAGAATATCAAAAATACAAAACATGGTTATTTAAAAGAAGAATTAAAGGGCCAGGTTTTTAGCTCAGTGGCACAGTGCCTGCATGAGGTCCTGAGTTTGATTTCAGGTACACCCCCTAAAAAATAAGAAAATAATTAACTCATAGAGAAAGTGATGAAGAAAAAAAAAAAAGAAGCAAATCTCAATATTAGAAATAAAAATGACACATCACTATAGATCTTACAGCCATTAAAAGACAAAAGGGGATCCAGGTGAACCAAGTGGAAAGGCCCGGAGGACAGCCCCTCCCTTCATGGCTGCTGGGATTCAGGTGAACCATGTGGAAGGACCAGAGATCTATGAGAATACCAGCAACCCAGGAGGGACCTGACTAGAGCACACAGGATGGATACGCAAGGGAAAGTCCAAAGCAACAATGACAATACGAGCCAACAGGGAGTAAATCAGGTGAACCAGTGTTGTGCTTGGGTACAAAGACACATAGAATAGAAGCAGGTGGGTGGGGCCACTCTTTTTTCTTTCTTTTTGCTTTCTCTTACTTTTTCTTTCTCTTTTCTGTTTTCTTATCTATTTTTCTCTTGTAAACAGCTGGGGAGAACTCCAGCCACAGAAAACTAATCCCATCCCACAAACCCAGAGACCAAGTGCAGATAATCCCTTGCTTACTGCTTCATCCTTTCTCTTCTGCCCTCTTCTCTAGTTTCCCAAAGCTCACATGATCATCCTGTGTTCTCCAGCCTTCCTTCTACTTTCTTTTCAGTTATCTTGGTTTCATCAACTATCCTTCTTAAATTTCTCCACCCCAGGGTAAAACCACTCTACCAAGGGGAGACATTTTGCATACAAGCTCCCAATTTATGATTGGTTTGGTTACATAATTGTAGATCTTACTTCTGGGGTTTAAGGTGCAAAACTAATAGTTACCACAATTTGTCATTTTCTAAACTGTGCTTGATGGTATTGTTATTGATAATTATACTTCTTTAGCTAGGATGTCATATCTGTTGCAATCAATTGTTCTCCCTTCTGTAACAATACTGTAAGCTCTGGGATAGTAACCTCACCATAGCCAAGCACCAAAGAACCAGGAATGGAGCCAAAAAGATACCAAAATCCCACTCTTAATTAACTGGGTAGGTAGGATCTTGGAACAGACAAGAATTTCCTACTCACAGAAGAAATCATTGAAGAACAGAATTTTCCTAGAAAAGACTTGATACAAGTGATATAGCTACCTACTACAAAAGCTTACAAGGATCAACACAGAAAACAAAATAAAAATTTTTGAAATGGAAAACGATAAGACAAGCCAGGTGTGGTGGCTCATGCCTGTAATCCCAGCACTCAGGAGGCTGAGACAAGAGGATCATTGAGCGTTTGAGGCCAGCCTGGGCTACAAAGTGAGCTCAAGGCCAGCCTGAACAGCATAGTGAGACCCTGTCTCAAAAAGACAAGGGCTGGGGATTTATCTCAGTGGCCTAAGCACCTGCCTGGCAAGCGTGAGGTCATGAATTCAATCCCCAGTGTTGAAAAAAAAAAAAAGGTAAAAAGAAAAAGAAAATGACAAGACACAAAAGGAAAATGCAATGTCAGAAGTCCTGGCCACCTAGATCAAGTCCAGGAGACAACAAGATAGAGGAAAATGGAAGACACACACCTGAAATTTAGGAAATAATAGCAACCAAAGTAAAGAAACAAATCTATGAGGCTATAGAGGAAATCAGATAAAAAATAATCTCTCAGGTTAAAAAAAAAAAAGAAATGACAACAATCATAAAGGAAATGCTCAGGAAATGAAGATTATAGTGGGGCCTGGTGGCACACACCTGTAATCCAAGCACTCGGGAGGCTGAGGCAGGAGGATCATTTCGAGTTTGAGACCAGCCTGGGCTACAAAGTGAGCTCAAGGCCAGCCTGAACAGCACAGTGGGACCCTGTCTCAAAAACACAAGGGCCGGGAATTTAGCTCAGTGGCCTAAGCGCCTGCCTGGCAAGTGCAAGGTTGTGAGTTCAATTCCCTGTGCCTCAAAAAAAAGAAAAGAAAAGGAAAAGAAAAGAAAAGAATTGAAGAGTATAGATATATAAAAATAGAGGACAATAGGAAAATGAAGGAAAACATGAAAGATTAATATAGGAAACAAATAGAATGCAAGAAATGAACTCAGAGATAGCCAGGAAATTAAAGTTGGAAAAACTGCTTGAATGAAACAGAAGATAAATTTGCAGACCTTGAAGACAGGATCCTGGCTAGTGACAACAAAAGGAAAGATCTGTAAAATTAACAGGGGATCAGGAAATAACAATTCAACAGCTACAAGATGATGCAAAGAAAAACAATATAAGACTGATAGGTGTCAATGAAAAAAGCAGGAATCAACACAAATGACATAACAAATTATTTGCAGACATAATAGCAGAAAATTTACCAAACATGGGAACAGAATCTGACATACAGATAAATTAGGCATATAAAACTCCAATTAGCCATAAGCAAGATAAATCTACACCCAGACATATAACAATCAAATGCCAGAAATTCAGCACAAGAAAAGAATATTAAAAGCTGCTAGAGAAAACAAACAGATCAGCCATCAAGGAAAGCACATCCAAATCATGGCAGACTTCTCAACACAAACCCTCAAGTCAAGAAAAGCTTGAATTATTTTAAGTCCTGAAAGTAAACAACTTCCAACACAGATTGATGTACCCTGAAAAACTATCTTTCAAAATCAATGGAGAAATAAGAAAAACTGACGAAATTCATGACCAACAAACCAACCCTACAAAAAGTATACTAAAAGATATTCTATACAGAGATAAAAATGATCACAATTCCAAGAACAACAACAGAAAGAAAGCACCATGCAGGACAAACAATTAAACAGAGGAGAAAAGCAGGGAACCAACATGAGGAAAATAACATTACAAAGATAAGCCAATACATATCAGTTACAACTGTCAATGTAAATGGACTCAATTCACCAATCAAAATAGACACACTGGCAGAGTGGATCAAGAAACAAAACCTAACAATATGCTGTATACAAGAAACACATTTACCCCTGACTGATGTGCTTTAAAATTTTGTTGTAAATTTTTTTCTTCATCTTCTTTTCCTTTTTAATCTATGAATAAAATGGATTTTAGAAAAAGAAACACATTCAACTCAAAAAGAACTTCAGAGACTAAAAGTCAGAGTGGAAAACAATACTCCACGTGACAGGAACCCAGAAAAAAGTAGGAATAGCTATTTTGTTTTCAGACTATGTGAACTTCAAACTGAGAAGGACCAAAAGAGATAAAGAAGGTCACTACATACTTGTTAGGGCAAAAATTCAAAGGGAAGAGATAACAATCATAAATATGTATGCATCCAATACAGAAGCATGCAACTATGTAAGACAAATATTAATAGACATGAAAATTCAAATAAGCAATAACACAACTGTAATGGGGGAAATTAATACCCCATTGTCACCAAGATAGATCAACAGGACAAAAAATCAGCAAAAAAAATCTGAAATGAACCAAATGCGTGAACAAATGGACTTAGTAGATGTTTACAGGGTATTCCAGAGAATGTCAGAATACCCATTCTCCTCAGCTGCACATGAGAAATTCTCTAAAATAGACCATATACAAGCACACAGAACATGCTTCATTAAATGCAAAGGAATTTAAATTATCCTAGGCATATTATCCAATCATAGTGCAATGCAACTGGAAATTAATGGCAAAAGAAACTGCAAAAACTCCATGAATACATGGAAATTAAACAACACCCTTCTGAATAACTAATGGGCCACAAATGAAATTAAACAAGAAATGGAACAATATCTACAATTAAATGAAAATGAAGATACAACATACCAGAATCTGTGGGACACAATGAAAGCAGTCCTAAGAAGGAAATTTATAGCAGTGAATTCTCCTATCAGGAAAACAAAACGAGCACAAATAAAACACCTAATGTTGTACCTCAGCTTCTAGAAAAAGAAGAGCAAGTCAAGCCCAAAGCCCCTACAAAGGAGAAAATTATAAAGATCAGAGCAGAAATTAATGCAATTGAGACCAAGAAAATAATACAAAATTTGGTTCTTTGAAAGAATAAATAAAATTGACAAACTCTTAAGCCATTCCTATCAAAAAAAAAGGAAAGAAAACACTGACATTCATTCACTGATGAATGAAAAGGTTGAAATCACTACAGATTCTGTGGACATTCAGAAGGTCATTGATACCTGCTTCAAAAATCTTTACTTGCATAGTATAGAAAACATAGCACAGAAGAAATGGACAGATTTCTAGATATATACGAATTACCAAAGCTGAATCAAGAAGATATAAAAATTCTGAATAACTCAATATCAGTTAATGAAATTGAAAATGTAATCAAAAACTTACCAACAAAGAAAAGTCCAGGTCCTGATGGACTCAATACTGTATTCTACAAGAAATTTAGAGAAGATTTAATGACAATACTCCTCAAACCATTTAATGAAATTGAAATATAAACAACTCATTCCTGGAGGCAAGTATTACCCTGATACCAAAACCAGATAAAGACACAACCAAAAGAGAACTACAGGCCAATCTCCTTAATGAACATAGATACAAAATCCTCAATAAGATACTAGCAAACAGAATGCAGCAAACCATCAAGATTATACACCATGACCAAGTGGAATTCATTCCCAGAATGCAGGGATGGTTCAAACTATGCAAATCAATAAATGTAATACACGTTACCAACAGAGGCAAAAACAAAAATTGAACAATCATCTCAATAGATGCAGAAAAAACTTTTGACAAAATCCAACATGTATTCATGATAAAAAAAAACTCTACAGAAAATTGCAATGGATGATCTTTACCACAATCTGATAAAAGCCATCTATGACAAACCAACAGTCAACATCATACTAAATGAACAAAAACTGAAAGCTTTCACTCTAAAATCAGGAACCAGACAAGGATGTCAATTATCATCACTCCTACTTGATATAGTTCTGGAATCACTAGCCAGAGCAATTAGATAAGAGAGAGAAATAAAAAGAATAAGAATAGAAGAAGAAGAAGTTAAATTATCATTATTCATTGATGACATGATACTCTACATAGAAGATCCCAAAAACTCCACCAAAAGACTTCTAGGTTTAATAACCAAATTCAGTAGCATAGCTGGATACAAAGTCAACACTCAACAATCAGTAATAATACCATACACAAATAACAAACTCACTGAGAGAGAAATTAGGAAAATCACACCCTTTACTATAGTATCTAAAAAATTGAAATACTTAGGAATCGATCTAAAAAAGGAAGTATAATATCTATACGTTGAAAATTACACTACTCTGAAAAAAGAGATCAAAGAGAATATCAGAGAATGCAAAGATATCCCTTGCTCATGTATGTGAAGAACCAACATAGTAAAAATTGCCATAATCCCAAAATTGTCACACAGATTTAATGCAATATTGATCAAGAGACCTCACAGAACTAGAGAAAACATTCCTAAGATTCATTTGGAAGCTGAAGAGATCTAGAATAGCAGAAGCAATTCTGGCCAACTAAGGCAAGACAAGAAGCATCACATCCCTGTCTTGAAATTATATTACAAAGCTACTGTGATAAAATCAGCATGGTACTGGCAAAAAAACGAACCTGAGAATCAATGGAGTAGAAGATACAGACACTACTCCAAACACACTCAGCCATCTTATCTTTGACAAGGGGCCAAACACATTCACTGGAAGAAATCCTCTTTAATAAACGGTTCTGGAAAAACTAAGTCTCTGCTTGCCAAAGACTAAAACTAGATCCATGTCTATCATTATTCACTAAACTAAAATAAAAACAGATCAAAGATATAAATATTAAAACAGAAACACTAAATATACTGGAAGACAAGGTAGGTAGAAATCTTGAAGACAGGTGGAGGTAGAGAGTTCATTAACAAAACCCACGGGAAATACTTCAAAGAATCAACAACTGGAATCTCATCTTATTAAAAAGCTTTACACATCAAAAGAAATCACCAAAAGAGTGAAAATAAAACACACAGAGAGGGAAAAAAATTTAGCCAACTGTCCTTCAGACAAAGGACTTCTATCTAGAACATATAGAGAACTGAAAAAAATCAGACACCCCCACCAAATTCAAAGACCCAATCAAAAAATGGGCATCTGAGATGAATACATACTTCTCAAATGAAGAAATACAAATCGCAAATAAATATATGAAAAAACACTCAACATCATTGGGCATTCAGGAGATGCAAATTAAAACAATACTGACATTCCATTTCACCACAGAAAGAATGGTTATCATCAAGAAATCAACCAGTAACTAATGTTGGCAGGGCTGTGGGAGAAAAGGAACCCTTCTCCACTGTTGGTGGAAGTGTATTGTAGACTGGTGCAACCACTGTGGAAATCAGTGTGAAGATTTCTCAAAATGCTACAATAATAGGTCTCATTTGACCCACCTATTCCCCTTCTGGGTATCTTCCCAGAAGAATTAAAAACATTATGAAATAGCAATATACATGCACCCATGTTTACAGCAGCACAATTTATAATAGCTAAATCCGGGAAACAATCCAAATGCCCATTCACCAAGGAATGGATAAAAAAGATGTGATATTCTTATACAATGAAGTACTATTTAGATATAAAGACAAACTTGAGAGTTTTACAGGTAAATGGATGCAACTTGATACTTACAAGTGAAATAAATCAGACTCACATGGGTAAACATAGTATTGTCTCCCTGGTGTGAGAGATGAAAGAGTAAATAAGGTCTAAAATGTAAAATAAATATTGTGAAATGGGAAGAAAAATGTTTAAAAGGAAAAAGAAAATAGGATGGCAGAAAGGAAAAAGGAGGGAAAAGGGGGAAAATAATGCAAGTTAGTTATACTACTAGTGTCTTTTAGTTCATTGAAAAGAAAAGTTTGTGCTAATATCGATTAGAGAATTTTTTATGCCAATGTCTTGTACTCTGAGTAACTACTTTAAAGACAATAATATGCAATGTATTAACTATTGTTCTCCTATCATCTTGTTATGAAATTTTGTTTTACCTTTTTTTTAATTAAAAAAAGATAAAAGGGGCCACATCAACAGTTCAAGCTAATAAATGAGACATTTTAAGGAAAATAGATGAATTCCTTGAAAGAGACAAAACAACAAAACTGAGACAAGAAGAAATAGAAGCCTGAAATTCCCTTTTTTTTTTTTTTTTTTTTTGCAGTACCAGAGATTGAACTCATGACTTCACACTTGCCATGCAGGAGCTTAGGCTGCTGAGCTAAAACCCTGGTCCTTGTCTTTTTGAGACAGAGTCTCACTATGCCATTCAGGCTGGCCTTGAGCTCACTATGTAGCCCAGGCTGGTCTCGAACTCACAACGATCCTCCTGTCTCAGCCTCCTGAGTGCTGGGATTATAGGTGTGCGCCACCAGGCCCAGTTCTGAAATTCCCTTTTATGTTAAAAAATTGAATTCAAAATTTTAAAAGTTTCCAAAAACTCCATCTTAAAGCTTTCACTGATGAATTCTTTCAAATATTTAAGTAAGAAATAATACTAATCATTGAAAAACTCTTTCAGAAAAATAATGAACAAGGTAATAGTCCCACACAATTTTGAGCCCAAGATTCCCCTGATAACAAAAGAGGACACTATAAAAACTTAAAGTCCATATTCCTCATGAACATAGACAAAAAAAATCTTCAATAAATATTAGAAAAGCAAGCCCAAAAATATATAAACAGCATAATATGTTATGACCAAGTGCACTGTAACCCAGAAATACAATGTGAGTTTAACATTCAAAGATCAAGCAAAGTAGCTATTTTTACACTTTGAAAACTGAAATCACATGATTATCATGTCATGTCAATCACATGACAACAAAAGGATTTGACAAATTTCAATACTTTTCATGGCAAAACCTGTGAGAAGTGTAGAAATACAAGAGATCTTTCTCATGGTTATAATGATAATGAAAATACATGAAAAACCAACAGCTAACATGATACTTAATGAAAAACAGCTATAAAAGTTCCTCCTATTATCAAGACACTTGCAAGAATGTCCACTCCATAACTTCTATTCAAGATTTTCATGGCGGTCCTACCAGGTATAACAAAGAACAATAAAAGAAATAAAGGACGTGAAACTTAAGAGAAGTAAACTATCTCTTCACAGATGGTATTGTCATATTAAAAGACTGTCATAACAAATATATTTTAAAACTATCGGAATTATGAAGTAAATTTATCAATGTCCAAAGGTACATAAAAGCACAACATAACAATCAATTGCCTTTCAATCTACTAACAACCAGAACTGAAACTTGTCAAAGATATCATTTATAAGCACCATGCACAGGCCACTGTGGAACCGGGATATCCAGGGCCAAGCCTCTCCCCGTGAGGCAGTATCAGCGTGGACTTTGGGGAGGAAGAACTAGACCCGTCCCACCAGAAACAGCGCCATGTGCAGGCAGCTGTGGGACCGGGACCTCCAGAGCCAAACCTCTTCCCATAGGCCCCGGCTGGCAGGGGGACAGTTAGATCCCGGCTACTCCGGGTTCATGGGCTGGCAAACGAAAGTGTCAACCCCCTCGCCTAAGCGACTGGCAGATCCAGAGAAACACAGCCTCTGATAATAGTTATTAAGGTGAAATGCAGTTGAAAGCCTGTGGTGCTTTGGTGTTTCACTGACCCTGCAGGTCTAGGGCCAGTGGTCTGATCGTCTATTCAGAAGATAGCGGTACACAGCATGGCATCTAGGAGGGGTCTCCTTCTGAGGGTGGTAGCCATTGTTGATTCCCTATAGTCTCGCTCTGAAGTCCTACATTGTTTATTGTTTTGTTGGGTTGGGTTTTATTCTCTTTTGCTTTGTTTGATAATGTTATACCCAGTGACATGAGCAGCTATTTCAATGATAGGACGATACATACATATGGTAGCCATTCTTAATTTACTGTTGTCTTGTAGTCTTTTATTGTATCCATTGTTTTGTTTTTACTGTTTCTATTCTATTCTATTCGTTTGACTTTTACTATGTCTGAACATGTCTGCAGCTATTTTGAAGACAACAAAAGGCATTATGGTAACTAGTGTTGATTTTGTAATGTTGTGAAGTCCTGTATCACTTACTCCGGTTTGTTCTGATTGGTTTTATTCTGTTTTATTTTCCTTTGTTGTATCCTCTTTAAAATAAAAAAGATATCATTTATAATAGTATAATAAACATGAGCTACAAACTTTCTAGAATACTTACAAGACCTGTACACATAAAAAAAATTCTGAGAAAAATTAAAGAAGACCTACATGATTGAACATATATGCCATATTCATGTACTAAAAGATTCAATGTAGGGACAATGCCAGATCTCAAACAATTGACCGATTATTCATGCAGTTACTGTCAGAATCTCACCAGAATTATCTGAAGCAAGTATTAAGCTAATTCTAAAAGGTACATGACACTGTACATAAATTAGAATAGTCAATATTATATTTAAACAGAAGTAGAACATGCTTATAATCCCAGCACTATGGGAGGCAAAGGCAGGAAAATTGCAAGTTCAAACTCAACTTGGGCAACTTAGTGACTTAACCAGACCCTGTCTCAAAATAAAAAATAAAAGAAGAGCTTGGATGTAGCTCACTGAGTGTGAATGTCCTGAATTCAATCTCCAGTACTCAAAAATAGAGGGGAGAATGAGAGAGAAGAGAAGGGAAGGGGAGGGAAGTGTAAGGAAAGGGAGAGGATGAGAGGGAAGGGGAGGGAAAAAGAGGGGAGGGGAGGCAAGAGGAGACAAGCAAGAAGAGATGAAGAATAAAGTTAAGAAGTTACATTACCTTTACTACCTACTTGAACACTTATAAAGCTTCAGTAATAAAAAAAATACACAGTAGTAAGAATAAACTACAAGTCAATAGAATAGAAACAAGATTCCACAGAGAAATTCATTTTCAAATCAGGTCAGTTGATTTTGCACAAAAATGCTAAAGTTCCAATTTTGATTCAATAGGAAGAGCCAGTCTTTTGAACAAAAGGTACTGAAACAAGTAGGATCTATTGGAAATAAATAATCTAAATGACCATCATCTAATATAAAACACAATAATTAACCCAAGATGA
>RJWT010019665.1:0-18296 GCA_004365215.1 Cuniculus paca | reverse complement strand
GATTAGCACTGGGATTAGCGCTGGGATTATCAGTGTGAGTGCTGCAGGTATCCAGGAGTGGAGCCTGCAAACTATAAAAGGGAGGGAAGAAGGCATGTTTTTGAGTCTCTTTTGCTGCTCTTCTGCTCTGTTTTTCTCTTGCTGCTTGTGAGCTGCCATGAACAGCTGCCCCCTCAGTCATGCCACCCTTCTTTGGAACCAACTGGATATGGACTGAAACCCCAAAACTGTAAGAAATAAACCTCTCCTTCCTTCACTTTGGGTGTCAGGTATTTTGTCTCAGCAATGAAAGAAAAGTAACCAAGACAAGGTCTGAAAGTCTATCTTCACATTCATTGAGTCAGCTTTTCCAGCTTTCGATGGCATTGTTGATTTTCTGGATGTCTCTTTGAATCTGTTTCATGAATTCTAATTCATTCTTGTATTGTTCATTCAAGGTTTCCATCCTTTTGCAGTTTTCCTCTATTTTTCCAACTGTATCTTCTTTAGATGTGTTTAGCATTTCTTTCATTATGTTTATCATCTCTTGTTTTACCTGGGAAATCATTTCTAATCTCAATTCCTTTGCAGCTTCATGGAGTTGTTTCTTTACTTCAATTGCTATTATTTCAGAAATTTCAGGTGTGTGGCTTATACTTTCTTCTATGCCCATGTCTCTTGTGCTGGTTTGGGATGGACTGAAGCTGTAAGATTGCATTTTGCTGTTTTGTTTTGTCATTTTCCTGTATTCCCCTGTGGTAGGTGAATCCAACATGCATGGTTAAGAGGCTCCAAGGCTAGGTGCAATTCACAGTGCACCCCTCCGGCTCCAGCCAAGACTGCCACTGTGAGTGCTCTGTTGCTGTGTAATGGCAGGACGTCAGTGATGTTCCAAACATCCTGGGGTGATGGTGGAATTGTTGCAGGTCCCTACCAGCCTTCTAGCAAGGTCCCAAGCTGCACTGCAAGGTGGAATTCGCTGTGTGCGCCTGTAGCTCATGCCAGGCCCAGAGCTGCAGCTGCTCTGCTGCTCTGCAGTGTGTGGGTATGATTGGTAAATTTTACGAACTTAACTTGTATGTATTCATTTGTTTGTTGGCATCCTGAATACTATGCCAGTTGACTGTAAGGCCATGATAATTTCTCATGCTTCTAACCAAAGCTTAGAAGTTTCCTCAGGTTGGAAGGAAGCAATTTGTTTGGGATGGTGGAAGACAAAGAGCAGACATCTAAAAAAGTTAAACTAGGGTATTGTGTTTGTCACTGACCAGATGAGGAATGCTACCCCAGAATATCTTAGCTTGGCTTATGGAGTATTCTCAACTGAAGAAAACTGAGAAAACTGTCGAATCAGTACCTTTCTTTGCCTTCTCCCTCCCTTCCTCCCCTAAAAACTTCATGTGACAGGTGTCCTGCCACATGTAAAAGGAGAAGGAATATCACATAAAGATGCCAAGAGAAAGCTGAACAATCAGGTCTTGCTATGTGCCTTCTAGCTTAGATCACATCTTTGCTCTTCTAGTCATACTTCTGCACAATGCACATGATAATAAACAGTTATACTTGGTCCTTGGGTCTTCATTTCTCAATGCTCTTGGTCACATCTAATTTATGTTAATTAACTTAGTTATGCTTATTCTCTTATCTGTATTTTGTTATTGGGGCCTCAGCTATGAACCACACAAGGGGTGAAGAATATTTTTCTCTCTGTGTCATCTTGATGACCATGTGTAACTTCATTTCCCATTGTCATAAGTGGACATAGGTAAGGGTGTCATTTGTGTATAATTTCTTATAAAAATTTTGCATAATTTTTTGTATGTACTAATCATTCAATAAATTCATGTTGATTTTTTTAATCTGGCACAAGGGGCAGATGCAGCAAATACTTAATTGAAACCAATTCTGTTATAAAACATATAAATTCATCTGTAGTTAGTTATTCTAGAAATATTCCCATGGAAAGTCATAAAAAGGGAGGCCAAAGTGAAAACAAAGATATTAATTCATTTTTGCTTTACCAAATGACACCTACTTGGATGCTTTAATTTTCTTACACTTGTTTAGCATTATCTGTTTTCTTTAAGATTGATCAAAGTTATACTTCCAAGCCCAAACAAGAATAAATGCATTTTCTGCAACTGTCCCTAAAAAAGTGAAGTAGAGATATTTGAAAATGTAATGCAGAGACTGGTACATGGATAGACTTCTCTGTTGGAATCTTCATTTCTACAGAAAAATAATATTCTCTTACGCTTGGAAGTACAGATTTGATAAGAAGAAGTTGATGTTTCTTACAGTGATTTCTATAATGAAAGAAACTAGTTTTTACTCTCTATATGAGACCCTTACATGTGCCTTCCAGATTAATTTTTAAGAAAGTGCAGTCTAGCTGTAATGAGGGTGGTTATCTAGCAGCCTCCAGCTGTTAGTTTCTTCAGGGTCTGACTCTGATTTCAAACTGAAGTAACATTCTCCATGTGGTGGCCACCAGTGACTGAAGAAGCAGGGGCATCTAAAGTGCTAGTCATTTTGACTTCATATGGGACTCTCCTGGCAAGAAACATTTTGGTTGCCTTCTGGGGTTAGAGCTTTTCTCAGATACAATCATTCCTTCCTTCCGCTCTTGCTCCTTCCAAAAAAGAAGAGTTGCACACCCAACTCTGACTCACTGTTGGCTTCCTGGAGTCTGCACACTGCAGAACTTGGTGTTGCTTGACCCAGGCAGTAGCAGCACTCACTTTGGAAAAGCCAGTCCTTATGGTATATTGATGAACAGCTATGAAAGGACTAAGAGTATCAAAAGCAGTGAAAATATTTCTTGCTTTCCTACTTCCCACTCTCCTTCCTATTCTTCCCCCAGTTTTCCTTTCTTGTCCTCATTTCCTTCAATAAATGTTTGCTTGGTACTTAGGCCCAGGGTGCACAAGGGTAGACAGAAGAGATAATAAGCAGATCTTGCCCTCATGAGCACTTCCTTCTCAGTGAGAATGGATAGATAATATTTCAGACCATATAATCTCTTGAAAAATTTATATATAAATGTATGTATTCCATTAAAATGCAAATATACAGAGTCACACAATTTTTCATTTTAAGTTGTTATTAATGACCAAAGGAAGTAAATTGAATGAAGACTTCAGATCTACCTGAATTCACTTCTGTTATTCAAATTATAATATCAATTGTATTTCCATCATTTGACTTGATAATCATTAAATTATGTCAATGGGACTGGAAAATAGAACAAGTATAAACACTTAAAAGTTATCTAGTTCATATATTTCAAAATGTTCTGGAGAATAGATTGTTCCATGTGTGAATTCATCACCAATTTATTTATTTATTTGGTAGGTTGAAATTATTTGTTTCCAAATGCGTGTCTGGAAGCCATAATCACCATCTCTTTCTCTCCTCTCTGTCTCTCAGTATATATGTAAATTCATCTGTAATTGGTTACTCCAGAAAGATTCCATACAAACATACATATATTCAATTATATGTGTATATATATGTGTGTATGTATGCATATATAAACACGTATATGAACACATCTATACATACACGCCCATACATACATCTTTTGGTTTTCTAAATCAGAGGAATCTAGAAATCTGAGTAAAGAATATTTACACAAAGCTCACAGGCTAGAAAATCATTAGTATAGGCTACCTAATGAATACATCTACTATTACTTAGATATAATGTGTTGAGATTTTAAGTTCATTTCTTTTTCATGGTTAAAAACTGTTTTTTAATATGACATAAATATCAAAGATGATGAAGCATTTTCCTTCATAAATATGTGTGTACAGCAAAATAAAACAATATTGCAGAAAAATTCTATAAGATCTATTAATTCTTCCCAGAAATGCATTTGTTTTTTAAAACTAAGAATTTTGAGTAGAATAAAGACTTGTAGAATACTGCAGGCCAAATATTGTGTCTTAGAGAGGGCAGTTGGAGAGGGAAAATGGACTGGATGTTTTAAGTGGTTGTTGATTTCCCTAAGAGTTGAAGTAGGTCAAGGAAACACACGCATGGTGCAAAGGAACACAAACACACTGCTCACGAATTCACAAGGGAGCAGGCTGTCTCTTTTATAAAACGTTTGACATACAGGTACAGGAGCTATGCACTGAGAAGAAAAAGCATGCTTATTGTTGGCAGCAAAGAGAGCAACTACATGAGCAAAACTTCCCTCTGGCGGAAGCTGAAAGATTTCTTCAACTGTGTTTGGACAGAGCACATGATCAAGCTACCAACACCACAATTAGCTATGTTTTCAGAAAATAAAACCAGTGCCCAAGCAGGGTGTTTATTCGTGTGTGTGTGTGTGTTTGTACACTTGCATGAATGTGGGTGTTCTTGCCTCAAGAAATGTCTACTTTGTGGAGTTTTCTTTTCTGCTTAGTTGTTGAGGACTGAGAGATACAGATGCTGCCCAACCAAGGGGTGTGAGGAACCTTGGAAGAATCAAAAAGGAGAAAATGATAACCACCTTGCCTGTTTTTGGAAATGATTACATTTAAATGAAAATCTTTCTTTCAGAGGCATAGGATTTAAATTTTCGTCCATTAGTGACATCAATATTTTTGAAACACTTCTAACTTACAAAGTCCACATTTTTTGTTTATGGCAATATCTATAAAGTCTGGAATGGTGAAATATTTATTTGAGAAATAAGCCCTTTTCAGGGTAGGAAATTAACATCCTCTCAATTCTGCCTCTGTCCTATGAATATGTGGTTGGAGATACTGCTCATGTCAATGTTACCACCAAAAATACCTTCAACATAAAGAAGAATGCAAATAAATATTGTCAACATAAAGATGTATTTCATAGAAATAAAATATAAGAGACATAAAGTCATTTAATTATAATTACTTTTATTAAAACTATAAAGTTTGAAATATGTAATTTTACAAATGTCATAAAAGAATTTGTAAATATTTCACTACCTATTGGGTTGAAATTAGGATTCATACTCTCTACTCAAGCCTTATAATATCAATGCTATTGAACTCTTTCCTCATAAAAATCTCTTTGCAAATACTTTTGTATTAAAGAAATATTTGATGAGCGCTTATCATGGCTCATGTATTGTTCTAGGAAGAGTTGGCAACTACAATAAGGAAAATTATTAGTACAAAAATGTGCACTTGTTCATTTTTCAAAGTTGTAAATTAAACCAATAAGGACAGATAGAGAAACTAGCATGAAAGTTGCGAGGCATCTTTAGGCTGCAACAGTTTTACCACTGAATTTGAAAAAGTGTCTCCAGGCATTTGGCGACTTCTGTAGATTTATGCTGAGAGATTATCGGTTAGATTTCCCACTGATGGAACACAAGATCTTGACACCCATAACTTGAAAGCAAGAGAGCTTTAATTTGCCTCACAGTTTTAGAGCATTCAATCCATGGTCAACTGTCTCCAAGAAAGGAATATCATGACAGAAGGTTGTAGCAGAGCAAAGGTGCTCAATCTATGCAGGCCAGGAAGTAGAGAAGGAAAAGTACCAGAGAGAAAGGGCCAGGGACCAGGTATAGTATCCAAATTCATGCCTCCCCGACTGGATGGAAACACTTAGATATATGCTTTGCCACCCTCCCCCCACCACGGCAGATCTCAAAGCCAATCAAGGGATATTTCACCCTAACTGCCTTAGAAAGAAAAATAAATCAACCATTACCACAATCACAGCTAGTTAAAGCAGAATGCTCAACTCTACCACCAAAAATCAGTAAGGTGCTCGAATTCAAGGACCAGAGCAAAACCCTTTTAATTCTCTTATGTAATGTTGTATAAATCCACCATCCAAGCTTAGCATGGTTTCTCTAACAGTATTCCCATTATCTACCAATATTCCCTCCCTGTGAGTCATTCTGATATTTATAGCATAGGGTATAGTGGGCAAAGCAAGGGATTTGTAGATATAAAAGACTCAGCTGGAACTCTTGATGCTTAACATGCTTTATGAATTTGAGCAAGTAACTTCTTAGAATCTTAGTTTATTTATCTCTAAAATATGAGTAATACTTATCTTGGTGGAGTTACTGAGATCAAATAAGCTCATGTTTTAAAATGTTTAGTATCCAATCGTTTTTCAAAAATTGATAGTTGCTGTTTATAGTGGAGTTTTATTTTTCTTTTTCTCTACTCTAAGGATGGAAGAGCACATAGAATCATGCATGTTTCTGTGGAATGAAGAAAAGAGAAATGAATGAAAAGTTCACATTAGTGAATGGCGCAGTCAAACAGATTCCTAACAACAGGATTCCCGAGGGGCATGGGAACGTTGTGTGGGAGTAACACACAAAATCAACGCATCCAACACGTTTGTTAAGCAGGTGATTTGTAATAGATAAGTGAAGCACTTAGATGGTGGTAGCATTACTGCATGGTAATAGGAAAGGGTTTGGGGAACCAATTTTCTAGAAACAGTAAACTGGGAATATTGGAAGTGGGGTTCTCAGCACACATTACTTGAAACTGAGATTATGGAGTAGCTATAGTTACTGGAAATCAGATTCAGAGTGAAGCTCTGTTAACTGTTTTAGGCTTCATAGACCAATGTAGACAGAGTTGTGTACTTATACAACCAGTTTGAAAGTAATCATTTAAAAAGTACAAACTATCCCAAGTTCATGGATTGTATAAAACCAACTTGCATATTGGACTTGGTACATGCATGACAGTTTGCAAACCTCTGATATAAAATCTGATTACATAATGTATTTCTGTGGGGAGATGAAGGCTCAAAGCACTGGGAACGGAGAGCTCAAGAACCTGCAACACCAGAAGCATTGATGCAGACGGAAATTGCTCTTTCCTAATGAAACACCAGAGAGAACGGCAGGCCCCATGCTATCTGGTCAAGGAGACTTGATGGACCACAATGCCTGTTACCTAAACTGGTCTGGTGATGGCCAGAGAGGATCAGGAGCAGAAGCTTAAGCAGGAAGAGAGACTTGGAACATGTCCCTACTTAAGGACTGAAGGAACACTGGCAGAGACAGCAGTCATCAAATGAGTTCTCTCAGCAAATAAATGAGTTTGATTCCCTGTGAAGGTAAGGGGTAGACTACATTATGTTTTCTAAGATATGAAGGATTCCCACTGCTTTAAAAATCCAAAGTGCCATGTCCTGTGTAGCTCTTGAAACTCTGAAGGGAAGACGATGGAGGATGAAGAAGCAAAGACCAGAGTCAAGATGCACAAAGCTGATGTCAGGTGAAGGCCCTCTCCTGATGGGAGAAAGGACTGCCCAACAATTGAAGCATGTTTGCTTATACAATCAGCATAAGAGGCTGTTTACAAAGAATTTTGAGGGCAGGGTAAGACCTGGAAAAGGAAAAACATCTAATCTTCAACAAAACATCATGCCTTGGTGATTAAATGGGGAATATGTGAGGGGTTGTCTACATTATCTTGGGAGAAGACCAAGTCACTATGTGCATCAGCTTCCTGAGCTGCATACATTTCTCATGGGACTCTGCCAAACTCATGAGAAGCAGTGACCTTGGCCTAGACACTGAGGTACAGACAGCTTTGCCCCCAGTGTGAAACAATTTGGGGGATGGACTGAAAAGGGGCAACTATAAATGATTGTAGAGAGCTGATGAAAGTGGAGATTGATCTCATGTGTGGGGCTAAAGCAAGGTCAGCCTTGAAAACACAGAGAGACCAAAACAAGCCACTTAAAGAAGCTGTTCCAGCTCCAAGAAGGCAAGGGGCCCAGGCCAGCCAGGCAGACAAGTTGCTAAGCAGTGGGGTTGAAAAATGACATCTTCTTGAATGTATAAATAAACATGCTACAGTGGGTTGAGCAGTTCCTTCTCTCCCATCAGGATAGTAAGGGGTCCACCTGACCCCAGCTTTTGGCTCTCTTCTTTATTTTCTCATCCTCACACTGCCCCACTCCCCAGGCTGAACATCTAGAGCTGCAGCTGGTCATCACGAATCAGCAGTGTCCCTCATCCTTGATGCTCCCTTTCTCAGGTTTTCTTCATGGGGAATGTCTGAAAGTTCCTAGAGTCATGCCATTCTTTGCATTTGTCTGTCCATATTTCTCCTTTGGGAACAAAATTGTCATGCAAGACACATGCTCTTTCTGGTGTTCTATCTCTCACTTTCCCTCATGGTTTTTTTACTTTCAGGTCATGGCAATTCCTTACTGTTGGCAATGACTCTTCCCTTGGGATCCTTATAATGCAGGAGCACTCACCATCATTCTTCTGCATGAATCAGCATTGCCCCACCACAGCTCTCATCCAGGGCTGCCCTGAGCACAGTCTGACCTTTGATGGGAGCCTGGGGAAGGCAGCGCAGCCTGCGCATCATCCAGTCAGACCATCTCAGCCTCAGTGTTCGGAGGCTGCTTCCTTTCAGTGCTCTTCCATCCATTTCCTTGTAGCATCTTGAGTTTGGTCCTTGTCAGAGTATCAAATCCTTGGCAACTTGTAAACATTTTCCTACCACATCAATTACTAGAAAGTTTTGGCTTGCCCAGATTTCCTGAAATGTGACTTTTTTCCTTTCACATTCTACTTCTTCTCCAGTGAGCACACAGGTATCACTACCATTGCTCCCTTCGTTTTCCACATTTTTCTCAGCGGTGCCTATCTCAGTGTCTGACCTGGGAGGAAGGAACTGATGAGTCAAAAGTGGTGTTTGGATGACAGTAGACTTTCCACTACATAATAACTTGGAGAAGAGATGAACCATTTTAGATGAATATTAGTAAAAACATTTTAAAAGGCATGATAGAAAATAGCATCAAATAAAGTTTTGATTTCTATTTCAGTAAAATACATATATTTGTGTACATTTATGTATAAAATGCATTAGCTACTTTATAAAAGTGAGAATGTATGTGAAAGGATAATGTTCTTTTTAAAATCATAAATACTGATATCTGCACAACAATTGAAAAGTAATGCTACAGAGGAATATTTCTGAATTTTACCCTTAAATTAAATCTTGGGCAGTATTATGAACTAGGTTGTTTGTATTTGCTTAAATATTACTGGAATTCTGAAGAACAGAAGAATCCATTTCTATTTCACCATATACATTTGTGAAGGAAAAAACAGGATTATACAATAGAGCCCAACATTATCCCCAAGAAATGTCCATGTATAGAATAATATTGATATTTCTCAAGGTAATATCTCCTCCACTTGATCAGAGTGGGGGTTCACAGTAATGTCAAGCTCTTATTTAGTTGCATCCAGGATCCTTTCTTGATGTAAGAGGAAGAGTTTGAGCTTCTGACTCTTGACAGAGATTCATTTTGGTGAGGTAGAGAATCCTCTTCAGTGGTTTCCGTTTATGCAGTCTTAATCAATATCAATTTAGGATAAGAAAGTAAATGATGAATAAGGACTAGAAACCATGAATTTGATTTGTTGCTCTACAGTAATACAAATAAGCGAGTCTGGAATAGTGTACTGGCCTCCTCAGAAGAGCCTGGTTGTACAAGAATTGGCTTAGTGGTAAATGGATTATACCCCAGGGTCAGTCAATGGATGCTTCAGGTACTTTTCTCACAGACAGAGTTCAGAGGCCAAGTGGCATAAATGGTGTCTTCTTAATAGCCTACTTTAAAAGCAATAAATTTATGTAGATGAAAGAGGCCAATGTAAAAACATGTAGAATAGGAGACCCATGGTTTAATGAGTTTATTTCATTTTTAGCCAATTACCAGAAAAAAATCCCTGCCAAACCTAGAAATACACAAATATATATATATATATATATATATATATATATATATATATATATATAAAATCTCTTTTACTTCATCCAAAAGAACAGTTTGTGCTTTCACTGTTTGATTGATCATTTTTTTGTGCCTAAATCTTGTAACTGAACAACTACTTCTAAGGTAACAATATGCAATATGTTAGTGTTAATTTCCTACTATTTTTTGAAATTCTGTATCATTTCTATTCTTTTTTCTGTTTTGCTTTTATAAAATAAAAAAATTTTAAAAAGTCAATTTCATATATTTAAAATATACCTTTCCTGTAATTATATGTTTGTAAATACAAAAAATAATATTCTCTGATTACACTGTATCCAGTATCATATATATGTTATTAAGGTATATTAATAACATGTATAAAATGCATAGTAATATAAAATGCATTCTTCTTTAGAAGGTTCATTTAGTTAGACAATATCTACAAATGTTAGGCATCTAATGCCCATGCTTATTGAAAACCTGCAATTTCTCCCCCAGAGAACATAGCTGTCATTGATTTACCCAACATTTATATTTAACTTACTCAAAATTTAAAAAAAAAAAAGGTACTGTAAAGTTTTTTTCTTTACTCATATTCAAGGAAATAAAATACTGCTTTCAACTTGTGCCTTGGGGTTCAGAATTCTTTCATAACATTAAAAGTCAACCTTAAATTTCAGCCTACAGATGACCTTCTTTAGGACCTTAGCGCACCAGACTTTGTCTAGTATTCATGTCTTGCAACCACAGTGAGATAGAATGCATTTATTTCCAGAGGTCCCTAGGAGTACTATGATGCAACTGTCTATTGAAGGTGATGTTTACAAATCTCCCAGAAAAATTTGACAGTGACATATGGTTCCCAACAAATAGATTTTGTTTCAGCACCCATTCATTCATTCATTCATTTATTCATTGTCAATTATTAGGAATCCCAAATATACCATTTCTTATAAGCAATGCAGCCATTCATTCATTCATTCATTTATTCATTGTCAATTATTAGGAATCCCAAATATACCATTTCTTATAAGCAATGCAGCAAAGGTAGTTCAGCTTTGAGGAAGACCTTGTGATGGAACTGTTATAATTCAGTATAGATAGTAAAGTGAAATCACTCAGACCTGAAGGGTCTCCCCATACTGTAAGGAAATTGGTATGATCCACAGTAGATATATAGGATAAGCATAAGGTAATTTATTCTTAATTTGGAGAGTATATGCATCTAATTAATTAGACCCATGTAGCAAATATATTTGCATAATACTAGGCACAATAGTAAGTTCATTTGCCTTGAAAGGATCTAATTTGGCTTTCTGCATAGGCAAATTCTCTAGTGCTTCCTGTGTTTATACTTGGTAGATTTAGCAATTGGAACAAACAGTTGTGCCTAAGGTGTTTAGCAGTTCACGTGTCTTTAAATTACCTTTAAGACTAGTCACATAATAGTTTGAAAGAAATAACTTGTGTTCTCACTCATCGTAAATTATTCAGTACTGCAGAAATCTGAGCTCCTTTATTTTTGACTCTTTAATTTTCCCATTGAAAAGTAAATCAGCTTAATTTTGACACCATGTGAATTTGAGTTTATTTAGTTTTAAAAGACAGTCCAGAAATCTTTCTCATTTCTTATTTATAGACCCAGTTCTGCAAGCTGTTCTCTCTCATTCCCATGTTCCTTAGCAGTCATTAAATGCTGGGGCTCTGAATGTTCTTTCCAAAATATCTCTATCTCTCACTAAATTATTAAACAATTCCCATTGAAACTTCTTTAAGTTAGAAGAGCCAAAAAGGGGCAGTATTAGGCATAGTAAAGTACAGAATTCTTTGTTGTTCTTGCCAAATTGCTTATTAATATGTTCCACTTACTACAATATTGAAATTCATCCCAAACTGTGATATTTGGAAGAATCTTTTCCTGAGCCAAAATTGTAGAATTGACCATTTTCTATTGTTAGAAAAACTGTATGTACTAACAAAAATTTTGTAAATCCATATCTATGCATATGTTTTTCATATAAGATGCTACATTGCTATTGATTTTTAACATTGTTTATAATTTAGAGATAAACTAATTGTTAAAATTAATATTAACATGATAAGAATTTCCTAAATTAAATAAAGAAAATATCCTTTGGTATTCAATGATTATTAAGTATTATTTAAAATTATTATACAAGTAATATATAACTGCTTAAGTTTTCATTTTTTTATAATTAACATCAATGTAAATTAATTTTTGAAATAGTTCTTTAGAACTTTGTAACATCCTTTCAGAACAGTTAAATCAATAGGTTTGTCTCAGCAGAAGCTAAATATAAGTACTGGGATGATATATGTTATGGTTTGTGTCTAGGTGGCCCCCCAAGCCTCTTGCAGTCTTGGAAGCAGCTGAATCTAGCCTTTGTTATTGGTTTGTTGTCTAGTGCTGGGATTGGTGGTGTGAGTGCTGCACCTGTCCAGGGATGGAGCCGACATACAATGTGAGGTTGGGAAGGAGGCGTGCTTTTCCCTCTTTTGCCCCGTTTGCTCTTGCTGCTTGCAGCCACCATAAACGGCTGCCCCTCAGCCATGCCACCCTGCCTTGCAACCAGCTGGGTATGAACTAAAACCTCCATAACTGTAAGAAATAAACCTCTCCTTCCCTAATTTTAGGTGTCCAGTATTTTGTCTCAACAATGAGAAAAAAGTAACCAGGACAATGCGTTAACAAAGATTAGTGAGCAAATAGAAAAAGAATTTCTAAAAACATAAAGTATCTCTGAGTATTCATTATAATTAAGTGCTCTGTCATCTTTAAGCTAACAGGTGAAGAAATCAATTCCCAAAGCTTTTAACATTGGTATCTAAATTGTGTTACAAGGTCAAGAAAATTATTGTCTCCTTGTCTTCAATAAAGAATTTCTTTCTTAGGCACACAAATATATATAATTTAGAAAAGATAAAAGTTGAAAGGATTGATATGATAATTAGAATTCATAAAATTCTAGAGCTCTAAAGCATTTTTGAGTTATGTATTGCTATATAACAAATTACCACAAATGTAATGGTTTAAAATAAGAACTCATGTTATCTCAGCACCTCTGTGTCTCAGTTCTCCAGGGTGGTCCAATTTGGGCTTCGGGAGGTGTGAGGAAGATGGTAGGACAGCTTGGTCTTCCTAGGAAGATGGTTTCCAGACTCCTGCACACAGCTGCTGGCAGCAAGGAGGTCCTCGTATGCTAATGGTGGAAGAACTTGTGGCCCTCCTGGGCATTTTCAGAGTTTCTTTCTGGGGGTCCCTAGCACAGCTCCTTGGGTGTCAGCTGGCTTCTTTAGAGTGAACACAGGACCAGGCATGAGAACATAAGAAAGAGAGAGGTCCCTGAACCTAGTTTGTGAACCCAGGCTCATATGTGACATATCTTCACTCTCATCATATCCCACCAGCTATACTGAAGTCACTGTGTCCAATGACACAAAGACCTCAAGAGGAGGAGCCAGGGACACTGGGGCCATCCCACAAGGTGCCTCCCATAAGGTGTTTAGAAATATGCAAAAAGAAACCTTACAATACACAAAAGGATCTGAGACACAGAAGAATAATTTTCCCTGACATATATGCTTCTGACAGGCCATATCAATAACGATGAAGGCTACCTTGATGGAGTTATCCCTGTACTCATTGATTGCTGCATGCTTATACACATTATTTAACTTTGTTTTCTTTCACAGCTTTAGAGAATATTATATTTTAATTCTACTCTACCAGTTTGGAAACTAAAACTCAGAGAAATTTAATAATTTACTCAAATAGCATAGTCCAATGATGGCAGAATTGGGACTTAATTTCTGGCATTCTGAAGCCAGATTCTACACTTACAGAAACAATGTTATATTAAAACTATGCCACAAACTAATTTTAAGTTCCTCCAAAACTGCTTTCAAGAATATTGTCCATGTTTTTACACGTGTTATTTTAATAAATCTCCATATAAGGACTAGGGGGAAGATTTAATAAATCTCCCCCTAGGACTAAGGGAAAGAAAACAACTTATTCTCAAGAATTTATGTACCCTTTTCATGCACTATAAATGCTGGTACAGTTTGTATCGAGGTGGCCCCCATGAGCCTCATATACTCATAGGTGGGGCTTTGGTGAGTGAGTGATGGGATTATGGGGGTTTAACTCCGTGTGCTGTCAGGAGCTAGGGCCTAGCTAGAAGACGTGGTCACTGGAAGCCGGGCTCCATCCCTGGCTCCCCCCTGCTCTCTCTGCTTCCAGGCTGCAAGATCTGAGGAGCTGTCACTGTCCCATACCCCCTGTTCTGCACCATCCTGCCTGGAGCCACCACCCATTCAAGGATCGAAATTACCAAAACAGAGCCAAGGTAAAGCTCTCTTTTTACAAATTGTGATTGTCAGGTATTGTGTCTTAGCAGTGAGTAGAGTGACTGAGACGGATGTTTATGTGGCATAGTTTCCTTACATAGCATACTTTGTAGACCAAAAAAAATGAATTGTTTGGGAGTGTTCATTGTTTGATAAGACACTACACTCATATGTGTCAAGAACTTTAAAATATTTATATCTTCTCTCCTCCAAAATACAAATCTAGAGATTAAATGCAAATACATAGGCAGATGCATGCCAAAGACTCACAAAATAGTGTTTTTAATGTTGTTGCATTGAAAATCAAATAAAAAGTTCAAATTTTGAGGTAGTTAAGTGTGTTGCAATGTGGTGATAGAGTATTACTTAGCCATTAGCCATTTTAAAGGACCTGTGAAAAAGTAATTAGAAAATTATCATGCATTAACTGAAAAAAAAAGCCTTACAATGTTTTAGATAAAACCTAAACTCAATTGTGAAAGAGACTTGTATATAAAAATAGAACAAAAGAAATATACAAAACTCTTCAATAATTGTTGTTTACAAATGATGGAAGCACAAGTTCTCTTTTTATGTCTTTTTACCGAGATTTATTATTTCAGAAACTAAAAAGAGAAAATTAATCAGACAAATGTTCAAAAATGGTATTTCCAGAAAGTTAACTCTTTTTGTCATCTAAATTACATCCTCCCTGTATTCTGTTAATATTTCAAGGAATGAGAGTGTAATTCCGAGTTGAGTGTATGCTTACATGCACAAGACCCTTCATAAGATGCCCAGAACCACACACACCCGCAAACTTTCCCTCTCAGTAATTTAAGAACTGATTATTCTTAAATTAACTTAGGTGTCCATCACTCCTGTTAGGCAGAAATTGCTTTAATGGTACATATTCCATCTTATTACTCCACTATATGTGGCATAGTAACTAGCACGAATAAATATTTCCTGAAAAAAAGTAGAAATAATAACTCTAAATAATTAACATTTTAGAATATCTTGACATCCTATTTCATTAATATTGTTGCCTAATATAACAATCCAAATCCTTTAAGGGAAAAATAATGAATTCAACAAATCTATATTTTAAGGAACAAAGAGTCTGAGAATAGAATCTATGCTTCCCAAATCTTGATGATTATACTAGTTTCTGTGTTTTTCTTCTCAGGTAGAATTTGGGATGACTTTCTTGGCATGAGGAATTTTGTCCTATCCTCATTCACTTTTATTAGCATTGTCCCTGGCACAAAGTAAGCACTTACAAATGTAGGAGTATTGGCTATAAAGTTCATATGACATGGACCTTTGGTCTATGTCCCAATGGAATAAAAATTAAAATGTTAATTGAACAGTGCTCAGATGGTCTAACAATAAAGGGAATAATTCTCCCTTTCCACATTTCTATCTCCAAAGACAACAAATCTTATCAATATCTTGTGATTTCAAATAGGGAAAAAGATCCAGATACTAAAACATCAGATACTTTTCTTTACGTAGTTTTTTTTTTTTTTTAATTTTAACACCTAGAAGTTTGGTTAAAACACACTGCCCTCTTCAGAGTTCCCAATTCCACGCACCTGTGATGGGGCTTGCACCATACATTTTCCAGGTGATGCGGATATTGTGAGGCTGAAGGTCACACTTGAGCACTACTAATTAATGCAGTTTACCAAAGAGATAATAAAATTCTTACTGCTGTGCTCATTTTTAAAAAACTCATAGCATATCATTTAAATCCAACACACAGGTATCTAAATTTTGAAAGGAATATTCAAAGAATATAAGAGAAAGATTACAGACTTGTAGGATCTAAATCTGCAGGAAAAGGCAGAATCAAATACAGAGCATATCTAAATTATGTTGTAGAATATAGATCACAGTTACTCTTTTCCTCTTGACTGATCACTTTTAAGGGCCTCCGTTTTTATCACTGTTCTATCTTGTGGCTTTGTGTACTGTCAAAATTGAGCAAGTTTGCTTTTACAAGGAAGGTTATGCTTTTTTCATTTCAAATAAGCACAGTAATTTAAAGAATCAGCAAATAGGCAGCTGCAAGTTCTTATTAGCATAAAGGAACAGATTGATTTGATGCTATGATTTCTGAAGTGGGTTTTGGTTCTATATTTTCCATGATTAAGAAAGCTCTGATGTTTTGCTTATAAAACCCATATACTTTTCTTCCACTACCAGTATGTTTTAAAGCACTGTGTAATTTTCCGTGTTGATATCGGTAAAACCTTTGATAGGAGCCTTGTGTCATGAGATTGAAAGAAATATTTAGCAAATTTGGTCAATATATAAGTTGAAATTTGCTTACATTTTTAATTATGATTACATGATATTATCTATATAATTATACTCATGTGTTCGATTGTATTTGAAGAGTTACACAGCTTGACAGGGCTTGTGAAATGAGTTTAGCAAGACTAGAAAAATGTGATAAAGTTTGGAAGATAGTTACAATTCCCAGAAGAGGAATTGAAAAAACAATTAATTTTTGACTCTGTTGAGGGGCCTCAGAGTGAAGAGAGAAGAGAAATACAAAATTTTTTCGGCACGCCTATCTAATGAGAAAAATGTTAGTGCCTAGGAGAGATTCATAAAGCTCTACACCCATCAAAACAAAATATTATTGATGCAACAATTACTATAGTGATTGCCTAAAAATTTATGTATTCACTAAACGTAAAAGCTGTATTTTATTTCTGGTCTACTATAACTTGCTGTATTTTCAACTATCTTTTATAATCAACCTAATTCATAATCTTAGCTATGTTAATGAATTATAATTACTCATCTTACTTATAGATCATTGAGTTGTGACATTTTGGTTGGGCAAAATTCTTCAAGGTTTCCAAAAAACGGTGCCTGCCACTTGCTATGATTTAGCCATAATTCAAGAAAAAAGAAATGTGTCATATATGTAAAAATGAAAGTAGTCTTTTCACAGTTAACTTTTATCTTCTCGAAGTCTTATTATGTCTATTTTATGAATGTTAATAACTTTATTCATTCCCTTTGGAATTTTTGCTTATAAAAATCAGATATGGTAAATGAAGTTAACAGGTATTTGCAATGTCAATAAAGAAGCTATACAAACATTTTACTGTATAATTTTTTTTTTGGTGCCAAGAATCAAACTCAGGACCTAGCATTTACCAGGCAGGTGCTGTGCCACTGAGCTATATCCCTGGCCTTTACTACATATTTTTTACTTGTATTAATATTTAAACTTAACATATGGGAAGAAGAGACACCTGATGAAGACCCTAAAAGAAGTCCTCTTGGCCTGCAGCAGCTACCTCCCAAGGTCTGACTGTTGTAGGCGCTACATCTTGCTTTTGCTGGTAGAAAAAGAATGAATTTCCTTCATGGATGAACTGGTGTGAATCAAAATCAAACCATGAGCCAGAATACCGAGTTACTAATTTAAAACTAAGATTTTAAGGCATATGTAGAATTTGGTGATACCATTAGCACAACCAGCGAACTCTTGTCCTTTGGTCACTGAAAATGAAAGTGTAATCAAAGTTTTGGAAGGAGCCAGGGTCAATGATGATTCAAACACTTAATGATTTAATGAAAAGAAGCAATGGCGGCCAAATATATTCGCTTTCTTAACAGCCTTTACCAAACCTCCTGTGACCTCTCACAAAATTATCTTCACTGACTATGATGTCACCCTGCCTCATCCTGTCATTCGCTGACTGGACTCCGGCCTCTGCCTCCCCCACTCGCATTAATTCCACTATCTTCTTGGACAATTTAAAAGTGTGGGAAAATAAACCTCCACGCTTCAGCCTTAGACCACTGCGACCTTCTGAACCTCAGTGAACTCCTCACCTTCGTCAGTTCAACTACACTAAGTTCCTCATTAACCAGAGTCAAGGTATCTATTAAACATCTGAAACTCAAACTCCTGCAACCTATACTTTCAGCCTCAGTGCTCTGCATTTCCCAGGACATTCACTCTTTCACTCAGCATCTAGCTTTTCTTCAATCTCAATTAGGTTTAGACTGTTCATGAGTCTTTTTTTTTTCTACCTATGTGGTCTTTTAAAAAGTTTGTTTTAATCATGATGAGCATAATGGGCATTTGCCAGGAATTTCCTGGTGACAGGCCAGGTGATTCCTATTTCTCTAATACTCTGTTTGGCTTCTGCCTTCTTCCGCTCTCAATGTGTCCAAGTTTGGAT
>RJWT010019664.1:0-18297 GCA_004365215.1 Cuniculus paca | reverse complement strand
TCAGTATTCAGAAAATGCCTTCCCCACTATAAACTCTCAAATTCTATGAAGCCTGATAGTTTGTAGTTAAAGAATTAGCGCTTTAAGGTGGAAATAATTAATTTATTACACTTCTTTTTGTAATGCAAATGCCTTTGATGGGTCATATGTAAACCACAAAGTGATGGGGGCAGATTGTGAAGTGATATGAAAGTAGCAGAATCTTGAATCCTGAGATGGCATGCAGGGGCTTGGAATTGGTGATGTTTGAGTACGGGAAACCTGGAAAATTTGGCATTGTTATGGCAAATGTTAGCTTGGAGATGGACGTAGTAGGGGAGAGGTAGGAAGTAAATTTAGAATGCTTTTGAAAGACAATTAACATGATACACTTGAAGGTAGTAAATCAAAAGTGCTAGAGAAACTGAATATTGCTATGTCTAGTAGTTGTAAGTGTTTACTTAGTTCCACTTGATTAATTTGCCTTCACTTTAACAAGGTGAAGTCTTTAGCTTAACAGCTTCTTCTTTTTAAATTTTAGACTCACAGAGGAGGGGTATTTATGAAGCAGAGCATCCCTGCATACCCTTTACTCATCATGTTCTAAGGTTAAAATCTTATATCACCATGGAATATCAATTATCAATAACCAAAAGTTGATACAACTATCAATGCAAAGAAATTCACACTGGTGCAGTATCATTAACTAAGCTACATGTTCCATTCAGGTTTTCCTAGTTTCTGCTATTGCCCTTTCTCTTCTGGGAGCCAATCTGGGGTCCTTCACTGCATTTAGTCCCCACACTTGACTTAGAGTCCTCTGGTGTGCGACGTTCTCCCGTGTCTTTCTGTTCTTTCACACTGAAGAGAACTGGCTGGATTTTTGCAGAACATCTCTTAATCTGGGCTTCTCTGATGTTTTCTCATGGTGTGACAGAACTTATATACTGGGAGGAAAGTCCCACAGAGCTGAGGTGCCCTTCTTTTCGAGGATACACTATTTCAGGATATCTTATTACCATGACAATAACCTCAATCATTTGGTGAAGATGACTCCTCTCATATTTCTTTACTAGTTTTCTTTTCCCATACTTTATTCAATGAATCATTTGAACCTATAGCCAAGGTAAGGAAAATTATGTTTACCTCTCTAAAGAAAATTATTGGTTTGTTGGTATATGATCAAATAACCACAGTAATTAATACATATTTTGAGAGAGACACTTTGAGGATATAAAAGTATCCTTTTCATTTTTAAATTTTGCCCATTTACACACATATATATATATATATATATATATATATATATATATATCAGTACTTCTTAACTGTGGCATTCATTACCATTGTGTTTGCGTGTTTCTTTTATTTCCCTCATTCCTACATTTATTAATTGGAATTTCTCTGTAAGAATTGCTCCTATTGATATTTGTTTTAAAACTTAAATTGTTCCATTTTTGATAACTTGGAGTTCTTTTGGGTTCTTTATGAATGCTTAACTCTCTCCCTCATCCATTTATTGTCTATCTATCTATCTATCTATCTATCTATCTATCCACATATCATCTTTCTATCATTAAATCCTTACATTCTAGCACCACGAGATGCCTGCTCTAGGCTCATTTTGGATTTTCCCTGCCAAGTTACAGATTCAGCCATTTCTTCCAGTATTTCTAGCTACATTTATTGGAGAATGGTGTGATAGATATCAAGATCTGGGTGTTAGTAGAAATACTTGTCATGAAAAGAGTGGTAGTACTCTAAACTCAGCAGACACTGTTAAGAAAAGCATACATGCCTATTAGCCCATGTGTACACACATATCCATATTTACCTGACACACACACACACACACACACATATATATATATATATATATATATATATATATATATATATGCATCTATATGAGTTCATAGTGATATCTCTAACTTTACTCATTCACTACATTGCTCATTCTAGCATATACCCTTGCTTACTTCTTTTGCAGTGGAAAAGCCAATTTTCATTATTTGTAGTATGTTACCTTTTTTGTTCTACCCATTATACATGTAATACTACTTTCAGAATCATTAACCATAATCCAATGAATGATGAATTTGCCATTATGGTACAGTTTTTAATGTTTTTAGACTGATAGTATCAAATCAGAAGACAATTTTAGAAAGTTACTTAGATCAGCTTCTTTCTTCCTCACTTATTTCAGTGTGTTATGTGATTCATTTGTTACACAGTTAGACACATTTCTGAGTCTGCATTCATCTTGGGTTTTCACAATATCCTGTTTTATTTTAGAACTTTGCATACAATAAAGTTAATCTTCTGTGGTATACATTTCAGTGGGTTTTGACAAATGCAGAACTGTAAATCTTCTACAATGCAGATTAATTCATTACCCCAAAAATGAACAGCAAACTGGTTTGAAAGAAAAAAAAAACAGACAAAACATTAGCAATACCTTAAGGTTTAATGAAATTTCTTGAACATGCATGTGAATCATGTGCTGGTCTGGGCCGTGATTTTACTCCATACTGATCCCAGTTTTTGCAGGGACTATAGTAGCCAGCAAAACACCATTGACTGTACACAGTTCTCCACTAAAATCTCATGCATTGCAAGATAGCTGAGATTGTCATTCTGGTAAAAAAAAATCTTCAGACATTCTAAATGCTGTGATATTTACTGATGTTCAAAGGACTTCCAAGATCTAGGAGTGGAACTGCTTTTTCAAACTTGTACTCTGTTATTCTCCCACTGGCTACTATATTCTATCCCAGTGGTCCTCAAAATATTGTCCAGTGACCAACTGTGTGGTCTTATCACTTGATCTCTGATATTTAAGGATGTCATCCTGTTGTACTTTTTTTGTACCAGGAATCAAACTCATGACCTCACGCTTGCCAGGCAGGCTCTCTGCTGCTGAGCTAAATCCCCAGCCCACCATGTTGTACTTTTCACTAAGAGTCTATGTAGTTGATGATGAGGACAATGATAATAGTTGAAAGTCATAACTTCTTAAGAAATTTTATGCTCCTTTCCTGTGTGCAATTTACAGTGATACTGAAAGATATTAAGGTTGCCTATTACTACAATCACTACAGTTACAGATGGGAAAATTGAGTCCTCAGAGATTATCTCCAGGATAATAAAAACCTAATAAAAATGGCAGAGCTTGGAATTAAACTCAGATCTTTTCAAATTTCTTACTGTTCCCATGATCTATATTGAAGTTCTTCAGTACTATCAAAGGGGAAAACAAATAAAACTAATACAAGACCTTAACATGTCCTAGGCACTGTGTAATTTTCATTGTGTAACCCATCTGATTTCCTGGCACCCTTTGAATTCTTCATGATAAATACTCCCAGTTGAGGATGCTAGGACTATGAGAAGCCAAACAACCTTCCAAAAGTCATCTAGCAAGCTCACTTCCAAACTGTGTAAGTATACATTGAATTTATTTTGACTAGATCACACTGAGATTTGGTTAAAGTGATTAATATTATTCTGTCTCTCAAATCCAACGTTTTGCATTTCATGTAGGTGAACACTGCATTTTATGAAGGACCAATCAAGATTCTAATAGTCATGAGAAGTAAACAGGTATGATGTCATGTGAAGGGTAAGCTTTATATCCCTTCCCTTTGCTGAAGTGAAGGGAAGTTTCCTGACTTGGTTTCCATCGCTTTGAAAGGAAGACTGAAGGGAAAAATCTCTAAGCACTTTAATGAAGAGTACACTTTTATCTTTCTAGATATAACTGGATTTGAATCAGGCTCCAGTTCACACTGGCTTATGAATCTGAACAAGTTGTTTAATGATCCTTAGACTCAATTTATGATCTCCAAAATGGAGAAACTATCTCATCGGGTTGCATTAACAATCAAATATATAATATGCATAAAGTCTGTAGCACATCCTGGTGGTGATCTTGAAATTAGGTCTTAGGGCAAACGGTATTCACCCTCACTAAGTCATTTAGTGAGGCCCCTCCCGCCCAACCCCCATTAATCAAAGGAGTTTAGAAAGTTTATCACGGACATCATTTAAGCAAATCTGTAACAAAGATCCGTGGTACTATTAATGTTGGATTTTGTTTCTGTTATGTTTTTCTTGTGGCAGTGAGGAGGATTAAACCCAGGGCTTGAGCATGCTAAAAAAAATTATCTACAACTGAGTTACATCTCCAGCCAGTGGAGTTAATAATCTTGACTCAGCTTTCAAATTTTCCAATAACAATGTAACTCTACATCTTGATTTACCTGAGATAATCCTCATATAAATTTCAATAGGGCCCCCATTTTACTCTCAGAAACTTCCCAGTTTGAATGACAAACAGTATGATCATACTAGTTAAAAGGAATACTTTTCCTTGTACACACTAGTTCCATTGTGTTTTACATTTTAAAGATAAACAAAAGACACTTACTGAACTAGGTGAAATTATGTGCTCGCTTGAGTTTGTAAAATGCCAATTTCAAGTCAAAATTGAATAATCCAAAACACTTGACATAAAGAAAACAAGGTATCAAAAGAAATATTCGTTTGAAATAGAAATAGTTGGGTTCTTGGTTTCCGATACCATCGGTTCCCCACACACCATAGATCTAAAACTAGAGATACTTGGACTTCTCTTTACCCAACTACATTGATTTCTAGAGTTTTTGGTGTTGAACAGATGACTAAGGTATCCTTTCAGTGTCTGTTTTGCTCACATCAAAAGAAGAAAAAAGTGACAAAAATCATTTTTAAATCTCTTTTCATGAATATCCATAAATGTAGCTTTCGTTAATCACAGAGATGATGGAGACAGATCACATGTTTGTAGTGTTAATAAACATATGAGTAACCATCCTTCTGACTGAGCAGTTATGATTCCTTCTTTAGAGGTCATTTTTGAGTCAGTTCCCCTGCTGGTTTGTAGACTGAGGTGAAAAGGAGGAGCAAAGATACAATAATGATAAATTCTTGAAATTCTTTGCATTTTTCTGTGGCTAAAAAGTTTCCTAGTGACAAGGTAGTTGTCAGGGATTTGGTTCAGGTTATCATTAAGAAACATCACAGTTTTTTTTTTTTTGACAAAAATAATAATAATTATGACTGGCAGTGAAAAGAGCAGTCTTTTTGAATAGAACTTACTCTATTTTGTTTTCTGAAATTATCTTGACATACATTTGAGAGCATGAATTTCCATTAGACTCTAGAGAGATCTTATTTTTCTTCAAAGCAATGTACATAAATTTTTAGCTTTACCTTTGTGCTTTCTTGGTTCTAGAACGGGTATAGCAAATACAAAGCAGTGCTTATCATTAACTGCATCACATAACAGATAAAAATAACCTGCTTTCCCTCCTCTACAGTCTCATAATCATTTCAATCCTAGTATTCAAAACAGACTTCTTCCTGCTAAGCAGACTTAGAAACTTGAATAAATCTATATGCTCGAACACAAGGCTTGCTTGCTTTTCTTTCTTTCTTTTTTCTTTCTTTCTTTCTTTCTTTCTTTCTTTCTTTCTTTCTTTCTTTCTTTCTTTCTTTTCTTTCTTTCTTTCTTTCTTTCTTTTGTTTGTTCTTTCTTTCTTTCTTTCTTCATTTCTTCTTCTTTCTTCTTTCTTTTTCTTTTTCTTTCTTTCAGATCTCATTTACGTTTAAGATTGCTGTAGGAAATATCTTGGCTATTCAACTCATTCTGTATAGGTGAAGGGCTTTCTCCTACTTTCCTTAAGTCATTTGTGGAGGTAAGAGCACCAATTCAGTTGATTTTTGATAGGTTAGACTACTGTGACAGTGGAAATCTCACTGATTCCAGCATGGAAATATATTTCTTGCCTGTGTACCTTGCTGACTGCAGCTCAACTGTTGTTCTGTTCCTATTCTATGACCTTTTCATTCTAGGGCCAGGGTCAAGGCATATCATTTACCTGGCTCGTGTCCTCTCTCGGCAGAGTGACTCTAAGACTGAACTATTAGTAGTTCTTGGGGCTTCTTCTTAGATGTGGCACATGTCACATATGTTGCTTCATTGGCTAAAACAAATCACATGACCACTGATGTCAATAGGAGGGAGGCTTTGCACATTATTTGGAAACAAAGATGCATAATTCTTTTTTAGGTAGTAAAGTGAATATGTATGAATGATAATAACATCTCACATAGAAATATGTTTGTTTGTGTGTTTACAAGAGCGGTGTCCCATGAAATACATCAGAATAGAGAGACAAGTCTACCTTCTACTTAGTGCAGTCAGAGATTTCATGTTTCCTGGTAACTCTGGGAAACAATCTCCTGGAAAGCTCTATGTGGCAAATAAATGGCCAGTGCGTGAACCGAAGAAATGGTTGATGTTTTTCCCTCAGTGCTTTTATGCTGCTTTGCACCTGGACTCTATGAGTTAGATCAGTGAAAGCCCTCAGAGCATTTCTGCAGAATAATGTTCCAAATGCCCACATAATTTTAATTACAGACCAAGCTTAAATGGATAATTTAAAATATGCTCCAATCATACAGAGGGAGGGTAAATTATCATCTATTATTGACTGAAAGAACTGGAAAGACGAATAAATGGTTGCTAGGTCTTTTACTATCATTTTGAGAAATAGAAGAACATAAAAATGATAAAACTATGAGCTACGAAAATGTAGGAGCAAGATTTTTGTTGTTTTGCTTTTTTTTTTGTACTGTCTTAATAGAGGTAAGTTTGAAAGCAGCAAAGGAGTACATTTTTTCCCCTGGGTAACATTGCCTTTCTAGTGTAAAAGAAGGTGAACATTTCAATCAATAATTTTTAGCATTTAAGAACCAGTAGTTGTGGTTGAGAAAAGAAAAGAGAGACTCATAGTATCCAGCCAAAGTTTGGGGGACTTGTCCCAGCAGGTTGACACAAGAGGACTTGAAAATGATACACTGCTGGTGTCTTTTGTCCTGACTATAGGTGACAGACAAGGCTACAGCATAGGCATACATATCAGGCAGAAAGACCAACATTTCCAAGTAAATGTGTACTATGCTTGGAGATGGAAGGATGCAGGGAGAAGTGTTTGACATTTTTTAAATGCCTCTATGATTTCAATTTAAAACTTTAGCTTCACATCAGATATTTTCAGAAACGCAGGCTCTGAGGCCCTAGCTCAGACCTACTATATTAGAATTTCATTTTAACAAGCCCCCAGGTGATTTGCATGTACTTTTGAGGTTGGAAATCACCACTTCAGGATGACTAAGTCCTGGCTAGGGAATGTGTGCATATTACATACACAATAATCACTACAAACTTATAGCTATTTCCCCCTTAGTTCAGAGTCAGACAACCTAGTTTCAAGTCTCAAACACTGAGTAAAAATTATATACATAAGGAAGTAGTGATTTAAAAATTTGGACTCATTTCTATGACTTCACAATCTTTATTTCCTCTACTCTTTTCTCTGAATTGTATTTATTTTTTATTACTGCCAAGAACTAGGGGAAAATAAAAGTCCTGCTCTATTAACACCTCAATTCTTTTACAAATTCCAGTACCTTCTGTACTCGTATTTCCTTTCTTTCCTTCCTTTTTTCTCTTAGTATTCACAAGTACAAAGGTATTTTAGACACAAATACATACACCCCACACACACATTTTCCAAAATGTAAACACAATTTCCACTTAGAGTTCAAAGAAATAAAAAAATGTTTATGGACAACTATAGTTTATTGATTCTGGATGCCAACACTTTTCATAAAATTCTCAAGGCAATAAACAGAATGTGGAAGTAATAAAGTATTTATAACTATGTCCCACAAGATTAAAACCAGACTCCATTGATCAGAATGTAATCATTGACTTAGAGCTATAAGGAGATTTCAAGATAATCTCATCCCACATCCTGAGACTTTAGGTGACTTTCCAAGCTCCTCTGTTACCCAGCCATGATTAAAAGCCAGATTTTCTGATTCCTGATTTAGGGCACATCCATTTCTAGTAGGTATCGTGCATTACCAAGGGAAGCGAAGAGGGACTGTCCGTTAGAAATCACTACGGGAACATACATCTTGCACAGCATTGCACTATACAGAACAGGTACTGAGCTCCTCTTCCCTAACCAGCCAATGGCCCCTTTGTTGAGAGGTAACTGGGTAGAATAAAATGGTCACAAAGCAAACACTCCCTAAAGGGAGGGAGACATGCTTTCACGGCTTTGAGCCTTTCCATGAATTCTTTCCAAAAGCAGTGTTGGATCAGATTTCCACTGAGCTCCTACTTGACTTAATCCTTGGCTTGGGGTTACTACAGAATTAAGGCATATTCAAAAGAAAAGAAAAGGGAAAAATGAACAGCTGGAGTTTGTGTGCTTGTGCATGTTTCTGTGTATGTATACACAATAGTTTAAGCCTGGCTAAGACTTTTATGATTCATGTCATTTCTTGTATACAGACTTCAGCTCAGTTCTTAGTGGTTTTCAGTAATAAGCTATTTGCTTAGCAGGGAAAATAAGTGTCTCTCCCTATGATTGCCAAAATTCTGTTGGTCTCTGTGCAGAGCACATTTCGTCATTAAGAACTCAGGTCCTCTAAATAGGACAGAGCAACAAGTATTGGCCTGCAGACAGGCACATGCAGAGAGTGCCAGCTGACTCTTCAGTTACTTCGCCAGGTATGCAGAAAAGAGAGGAAAAAGAAACAGCACAGATGCTTAGGAAAAGAAGGAAACATGAAATAAATATGATGGACGAATTGGAGGACAGAAATTTCGGAAAGCAGAGCATAATACTGGAACAAATCAGGCTGGTGTGTAGGTCCTCTGAACCTTCTTAATTGATTTATGCAATTTTTAAATTTTGTAGATTTCTTTTTATGAAATTCTTAGTCTTGCTGACCTATCTCCACCTATGAAACAAATCTGAAAGATGCATGTCGTGATTTGCCACAGTGGTGTCCAGAAAGAGCCGTGTGAAGATAGAAAGAGAGCTTGGATCTAGGCTGCCACAGTGAAAGAACACTGAGGATCGCTGGCAACCATGAAAGGTGAGGAAGCAGGCAAAGAATCAGCTCCCTCAGAAGGAAATAACTCCGCCAAATCCTTGATTTTGGACTCCAGGCTCTGGAACCACGGCTGAATAAGTGGCTTTTGTTTTAAGCCACCAAGTTTGTAATAATTTATTATCACAAACCTAGGAGATTAATATAGATATTTTAGGTGTGCAGATTTTCATCCTATTTTTAACTTTAAAGAATTTGCTTTTCAGCACGGCAATTTGTCATTAGAAAATGATATCCACAGTCAAGGGGAATATTTCATAGATTTTTGTGTATTTTTATATATGAAGGAAATTGTGTTATGGGGAGGGCAGGAATTCATGATAAAATTCTTGGCTCAGTTTTTTAAAGAAAACTCTATTTTGTGTCATTCTCTCTGAGAGAATTGCTGAAGGGATCAGTGTGCATCTTCTCACTTATTCTCTAAAGCCCTACTCTGTGAAGTTAATATTATGTCCTGTCCTTCAGATTAAATAGCATGCTAGTAAGAATCAGAGTTGAATTTGAATTCAGGTCTCCCCAGTTTAATTAAACATGACTTTAAACAGAGATTAGTCAGCTTTGCCTGTCCAGAGCCAGGCTGTGAGGATTTGGGGCTATGGGTGGTAAACCATCATCTTCTCACCAAGTTCTCAGCTCTGGTTGTAAATTGCCATAGAGCTCACATAAGCAAACCAGCAAGGCTCTGTTTCAGTGAAACTTTATTTATTGCTATTGAAATTTGAAGTTCATAGGATTTTCATGTGTCCATAAATATTATTCTTTTAATGTCTTCAAACATTGAAAAATATAAAAGCCATTCCTAGCTCATGGGCCATACAAACAACAAAATACCGAGTAGAAGTTGGATGTTGCTTCTTGGCTTTCATCATGACAGAAAGAGAGAGCTAGCTATAAAAAAGTCCTAGGGAATAAAACTAAAAACCATACACTAGTATGATACAAGGTTTTTACTTCCTTAAATTTGAAAACGAAGCTCTCATTTCAAGTATCTTTGGGGGGGTGCATTTCAAGAACTCAAAAATTTTAAGCAAGTGGCACATCTCTTTCATAGCACAGGTTGAAAATATTTCCCCTCCACAATAATGTGAGAATCATGGTTGATTAGCCATGAAAGTCTTCTAGGAGAAAAAAATAAGTGAGGTCTTGTGTAGAGACTATATGGGTGGAGGTTGGACTGTGGGAGGATTTTCTCATAGTTCCTTATCTGTAGGGATATGTTCCAAAATGTTCCCTACATGCCTCCAACTGCAGATATTACTAAATCTTATATATAATCTACCATGTTTGTTCCTGTGCATACACATGTAACTATGCTATAGTCGAATCTATAAATTAGATACAGTAAGAGATTAACAACAGCTAACATTACAAAGGAACAATGATAGTAATATACTGTGATAAAAATTATATAAAATTTATGGGAGCTTTGATTTCTGGAATTTTCCATTTACTATTTTTTGGACTTTGTTTGATTTCAGGTAGCTGAAAGCATGGAAAGCCAAATCATGGATAAAAAGGGATTACTGTATGGTGAGGCAACAAGGAGCATGCAACAGATAAGGGAGTGCGTTTGCTAATGCAGAGGGATTTGTCAAAGAAGAACCATTGGAGATGGAGGGAAAGTAGTTCACCAAACTTAATGGGAGGGGATGTTGGAGAAATCCCAGGGGAAGAGTACTGAAAGCCACCCTGGAGCTAGCTTCTGGTCAGTAGGGAGTCCTGCCTTCAACATATCTACACCAAGGAACAAGTCAGCTGATCTCTACTCTACCAGAAAGAATGACCTCATTTTCTTTCCTGTGATTCATCAATGAAATGCATATCACGACTAACCTTAGGCAAAATATGAGATATCTAAGTTCCTTCTTCATTCCTTTCACTCCATGTAGATAGCACATCATTGTAAGAACAGGACGCCTGGCAAGGTCATAGGACCCCTGGTCTTAGTTTCCTAAGACTGATGTTATGAGAGGCACAATGCATAAACTTGACACCAGAAGAAAAGAAATGTTGTTGTTCTTCCTTGTTAATACTCTAAATCTGGGGTGTAGTGCACAATTCTTGTTTTCCCTAGAATCACATTAAAATTTGAATACCTAAAAACCAATCTATGGTCACAAAAAGATACGTATTTTCTGCTGTTGACGTAGAGGTAGAGAATACAATAAAGCTCAAAATCTAAAGACGAAGCATTAGGGATTATTTTAGTTCATTCAGGCTGTTACAACAAAATGCCACAGAACAGACAGCTAATAAAGAACAGGATTTTATTTCACAAAATTGTGGCAATCAAGTGTTAGGCAAACTCAGAGCCAGATAGAAGCCTATTCTTCACTAATGGCATCTCCTGGCTGTGTCCTCACATGGTAGAAAGGGCCAATAATTTCTCTCTGGCTTCTTTCACAGGGGGAATAATCCCATTCATGATCTAATTGTTTACCAAAGACTCTGCCTCCTATTATTATGGTGAGGTTTAGATTCTAATTTAGAGGCAAAGTAAACACCCAGTCTTGATTCATTTGTAGGAAAATGCATGCTCCTTGAGACCATACTGTTAAATGAAATAAATGAGGCACACAAGCTTAAATATTGCATAATTTATCTTAAATGAGAAACCCAAATTGCAAAGAGCAAAATAAAAGATAATAGGAAGTGGAGAAATCTCTCCCAAATGGGAAGGAAGGAAGGGGATGGGCATAAAGAATGGAATTAAGATGTGTTTCATACATGTACCTATTTCACACAAGGAATTTAAGTATTACGGACTGCACACATGTACTACGAAATAAATTTAAAAATTCAGTCTGCAGCAGTCTGATTTTTGAGGAGAGTTGGAGGAAAAGACATAAGCTTTGAGAAAAATGTCTCAATTTTATTTACAGCAATGCCAACCCATGACATTCTTTTCTTTTTGGTTGTTTTTCTTTCCTTTTTACTCCTATTTCTATCATATCCCAAAGCCATCTGCTTGAGATAAAAATTGATTAAGTATTGCAGAGTTTGGTGCAATTTCCAAAGTGTATTTTTTTATATAGATTGTGCTATGAATGTAGTAGCTGAGTTTTAGAAAAATGGCTTGAGGGAAGATTGTTCTAAAAATAGTATTTCTAGCAAAAGGCAGAAATGATATAGAAATTGATAAGCATTTTCTATTGCCTATACTTTAATCTAATAGTTGAAGTTTTTGAACAGTTGCATTTTCTAGTAATAATGTATATATGAGGACTTTTTTCTACTTTATTGATAGGGAAGAAAAAATTCAGGTAAAATGCATTTGCTCTACTTTTTTTAAATTTCCACAGTATCCTGTGTCATGCATTCTACATTTCATATAATAATTGATTTTGTTTTATTGTTTACTCAGTAAAGTCTAGAAGTGAAATATAAAATGGATGTCTGTTCCTCACTGAAATCCTAAACCCCAATATGGTCATAGTGGAAGGTGGGACGTTTGAGAAATAATTAGTTCATGGAATTGAGGTCCTTATGAATGACATCAGTGTTCTTATAAAAAGGGACACTAGAGCATTCTCTCACCTCTTTCTACCACGTAAGGATACAATCAGAAGTCAATAGTGGTCTATAACCCTGAAAGAGACACATCAAAACACAACCATGCTGGCATCTTGACCCTGGGCTTCCAGCTTCCAGATCTGTAGGAAGCAAATTTCTATCATTAATAAGCCACCTAATCTATGGTGCTCTGTTATAGTAGCCTGACCTGACTAAGACAACTGGTAGACACATTGTAAAATCTCACGAATCATAAAATAATAGCATTTCCATCCCACCATTGAATTGCACTGTATATCAAGAGCAAAAGAAATTCTGTTTATTGTCAGTTAAATTATTGATTTCCTCAGCTGCTGTAAGGAAGCTGTTTTACTAACTTCCTCTGAAATGCACCTCTTGGATGGGGAGTAAAATCAGAGAGCCCTCCCTTATACCTCAGGTGTGACGATTGCTCATGAGGACTCATATGTGCTCAACGGAGACTCTATGCACCCCTGTCATTAGTTTTTCACTTCTGAGAGTTGCCTTCAAACCCAGGCAGGAAATTCCTGAAGCAAGAGCAGCCATAGGTTTTCAGGCATCTCCAAGGCTCTGAGAGGTCACACATGTTCCAGATGAGCAGGTTTAGAAAGTAAATCATTTGTTTATTTTTTCATTATTAGCCAATTATTGATTGAAGTTACTCTGAGACAAGCCTGGACGTGTTAGATTTCCAGAGGTAAATGAAAACATATAAATGGAGATATGAATAACACTTCAAAAAGTATAAGAAAAAAACACACAAATACATATATAGTAAGTATGCATATATTATATATATATATAGATGTCTGCATATGTGAATATATGTATATTTCAAGTAAAGTTACAAAAATTATATAAATACATTATATGTGTGTGTGTGGATAGATGTGTTATCTATGTAACACATAATGTTTTAATCTGTTGTTAGGGATAATACATGAATCTTAGGATCTAGACAAATAAATGAACTTCTTCAGATAATAAAGAAACTGAGAAAAAAAGAAAAGTCAGTAACGTGGTGGAAGGAGAATTTGAGAGAAAGGGAAAGAGGGAGTATGAGAGTAAGTACAGCTTAAATTAGGAAGGCAGAAAAAACTGTATTCAAGCTGTTAACATGAGGTTTAGTACATTTCAGGGAGAAATAAATAAAGAGATTTATCATTGTTATTGTTGCAATAACTTGGTGTCTCTCCTGTACAGTTAAGAAAGTCTTCCGTAATGATCTCGATTACTGCTTACAGCTTTCAGTTTATTTATTTATTAAAACAAAACATCCCAGTTTTATTGGGGTTACGCATGGTCTGTGCTCCCAGGAAATGCAGAGTTTAGGTGATAAATATCTAATGCTTGATTCTATCCAGTTTCCTTTGGAAAAGGAGAGCTACAGCATACCTTGTTGGCAAAAGGGGACAGAAGGTTTTATTATATGTGAAAATCCTGAGGGATTCTCTTTCCAGCTCAGCTTGAAACTAGTGATTGGAACCATATTTCAGGTGACCTCAGGACTGTTCAGATCAAAGTGCGGCTTAACATTTTCTCCTTTCTTACTTCAGCACTGTTTCTTGTCCAGGGACAGTAGTAAAAACTACTGAATTTATAGGACAAAGTCCTCACTTCATATCTGCTACTATCTAATTCTTAGATTCCTTACTTGACTTCTTGATACCTGTTTCCTCACAACCACCCCCCACACACATACACTGTCCCTATGCAAGACAATTTGAGAGCAAAATAAAATGTTTTCAAATACTTAGTTTAATTGGAAAAATCTTATCATTGTTTTTCTTAATCTGTTGACACACATAGGACTTTTCCAAGGAGAGTGTGATGATCAAATGTAACTGTCAATTTGATTGTACTTGAGATCTGCCCTGGGGATTCATAAAGGTGACATTTTGGTATGTCTGGTGGATCACAGAAGCATGAATTTACCTATATATCTGTTTCCCAGCCCCTTCTTCTCTGGAACTATTCCCCTGCTCTGCTCCCAGGATCCCAAGAACTAAGCAGTTTTGCTCTGCTGTGCCCTTCTACCATGAAGTTCTTGCCTTGGACTCAGAAAATCATGGACTGAATCCTCTGACACCATGAGCCAAATTAAACCTTTCCTCCTTTAAATTGTTGTGTCTCTACAATGGAAAAGTTGACTAACATAGGGATCTTATTATAGAAAAAAATTCTTAAAAGGAATCATTGAGCAATTTTCATGTTTTAAAACAAGAAGATGTCTCTAATTTGTCATTATTGTACACTTGCATTATGTATAGACAGCGCTTTTCTTCTGACAAGTGACACAGTTATACTTGTAAATTCATGCCACAGACCATCTCGCAGAGCTGTGAAGGTGTCCTCCATATCTCAAACTCCAGCTTATTGGTGATCTCAAAATACCTTCTTTTCCACTAGTTCTGGTCCATTAACTGGGGTAGCACTCTGGATCTATATGGCTTTAAATGAAATAAAACTACCTACATTAACAGAATGTGAAGTGACATATAGCTAGCTACTCCATAGTAGTCAAATATGCTTTGCAGGTATAAAACAATATACAATTTCTACTATAAATAATTTTATTTGTAAATACATAATTTCAGTGGTTAATTATTTCTTCTTGCAGAGTAAATATGTTTAATACTATTTTAAAATTGGTTTATGCTCAGTAGTTTATTATTACCATTTCTTTTTAGAGGAGAAATATTTCTGTATGATTCTGTCACTTCTTTCTCTCATGTAACTGAAGACACACCATTGAATTTAATAAGCAAGTTATCCTAGTTCACAGAGAAAAACTAATAGAAATTTTTATCAAATTGATGGGTAGCTACCATAGTATTTAGTTAGTACCTGATGTCTTAGCCCAATTCCAAAAGCTTTGGAATTGTTTATTTGCTGCCATGTGTTTATATAGTTTTCTTTTACATTCATAGAAAAAGGCACTGCTGATTCTCTTTTTTTCTCTTTCTCTCTGCTGCTGCAGCTGCTGAGGATTGAATAAAAAACTCAAGGCCTTCAACATCTTAGGCAAGAATTCAACCACTGAGCTACACTTTCAGCCCCACAATGTTTACCTTTTTTGTTTGTTCTGTCCTGTTCTGTTTTAGTTTCAGGTGACGTCAATTGATGTAGTCCAGGCTGAACTTGAGCTCACTCTATAGCTGAGGTTGGCCTTGAAGTTGTAGTCATCCTTCTGCCTCAGTCTCCTGAGCACTGGAATTACAAGTGGGTGCTGCACATCCAGCTCCCATGTCTATCTTTGATTCTAGAAATGTTTGCTAACTGCCAGGTTAGACTGATGGTGTGTCAAGAAGTAAAAGGAAGTTCTCATCTTAGACCATGTATTAAACATAATAGATTCATGAGTTAAGGGTTCATATATCTTGTGAAAATTAATATTAGAAAGTAGGACACATTTTTGTCATAAATAGCATTTTATTGTCTCTTCCTTGTTACTCATAAATATATTTTATCTAAAGTTCTCTGAAAGTCAAAATGAAGGACTCCCTATGTGTATCATTGCCTCACAGAGTACACTTAGGAAAGTTGCCATCACATTATTTAATCAATACAGGACTATTCGCATAAATCCCTGAAACACAAGTATGTCTATTTTTAATCACAGCCTGAATTGGCACCATGGATTTACCATTTCTTTTGAATAAATACTAGATTTCTGTTTGATTGGTCAATCAATTTTGCCACAATCAAAGTTAAAGTAATTGACCAAAACATACAAAAGTAGAAACAATAACATCCAGAATATTAATAAGAAATGAAATAAAAGGTAGAACATAGGAAACAAGGTGATAGATCTTTTACAAAAGGGAAGGGAATCAAGAGATGGAGGGAGGGAAGGGGAAAGGCTAGGAGATGCAAAAATAATTAAAATTTGTTGTGTACATGTATCAACACAACATGATGAGGGTAATCACTATGTACTGCAAATATGTACTAATAAAAATAAAAATTAATAATTGAAATGTGAGCTCATTAAGCATAAACAATACCATTAAAGTATATTTGTGGGACTCAAAGTTTCTAAAGTCAAGGGTATAAAACCGGTACAAACTAATGTGCTTTGCCTATGTCACAGCTCATTTTTATGCAGTGTGGAGTCCAAGACCAGAATGAGGCAGAGGAGGCCGACTTTCTTTTGTACTGTATGTTCCTACTATGCTTCGGTCAAATTAACATTGGGTATCAGCCTTTGTCTTTTATATTAGAATGGTGATGATTTCTGGCTCTAACTAGGCTTTATTTAGCTGTGCTGCAAGTTATTCATTAGAGTTTAAAACTCTTAACAAGCCATCTATAAGCACTGCTGACCTCTCTGATCCCCACTCATTACTCTTAATCACATTGAAAACACCCATTAGGCTGTGACACATAGCAAGCCTAAACAAAGGCAGAAAGTAGCCTGTTGGGGTTCTGAGAAATTCTGATTGCTTCTAAGGAAGAGGAGAGTACACAGCTGAAATACAAGGCTCTGCTCATACCGAGAACATACCAGTATCGTTGGAGAGTACTGTAATGTGAGTACAAGCTCTCTGTCTCTCTGTCTCTCTCTCTCTGTCTCTCTGTCTCTCTCAGTCTCTCCCTCTCTCTCTGTCTCTCTATCTCTCTCTTTCTCCTCTTTCTCTGTCTCTCTGTCTCTGTGTCTTTGTCTCTGTCTCTCCCCTCTCGGTCTCTCTAAATATATATTTCCAGTATTCTGAACAGGAGTTAATGCGTTCGACACCAACATCTCTCACATTAACTCTTTTCTCACTATTAAGAAAAAGAAAGCATCTGTTATATTCAATTGTTAGGCATTTTTTTCCCCACTACACATGCTTGCTTAACCCTGGATTTCCAACATGGGGAGGGGCTGGCCACGTGTGCATGAGGTCTGAAGGTTGTAAATCAGAGATGTGTAAGTATATGTTCATTTAAATATCTCTAGATGTGTTCAAGCTTTTTTTTTTTTTAACAAATGCGTAAGTGAATTAACTTCCAGGAGGTAGGAGTTGTTGCTATGGAAGCAATACTAGTTACTAAATGTGCCTGACGGCACATATCACTGTGATTAGGTGCTAATAAATGAATAAACTTAGCTCCTTGCCTTCTGGTTTGTTACACTGTCAAAGGGACTCAGAGAGGAGTAATCAATGAACACTTGATAAAGGGTGACTATTTAGATTGGTTTGGTAATATCATCTTAAAAGCAATTTTCAGTTACTGATAGGACTGGAAAGTATGTGCTCCCAGAAAAGATTAGGAAGCCTCCAGAGGCAGAGCTTTTATAAAGATAAAGGACTTTTTGTTTGTTTATTTTGAGAATTCCCAAGTACCAAGGGCCTCACCCTCCTACATAAAGAGCCAGACAGTGGCCCTGTGTCTGGCTTAGGGACATTGCGGACATGCCTACTACAGGCACAGACTATTCTGTGCTTGATGTTACGCTAAAGAGGAAGTAAAGATCTAGAATTGGGCAAACCAGATGGCTAAAGAAAATAAAGTCACAGAAGAAAATTAAGAGTGGGTGATTCAAAGATGAACATCATGTATATATTCATCACAGGAAAAGTAGCCAGGAGTGGTGGATATTATGTGTATCTCTTCCTAGTTGTAAAATGAATGAAGCTACATTGATTTTAGACTAATGCCATGCACACTTGGTTTATTTATCTCCTCTTTGATTTCACTGTCATGTCACTATGGTCCCCATGCAACCTTCTGATTGGGATTTGATGTCTTTCGCAGATTTGTCTCCATAGAGAGAATGCTTGA
>RJWT010019663.1:0-18296 GCA_004365215.1 Cuniculus paca | reverse complement strand
TTCAGTTGACATCACTTCAGACATTTCAGGTGTGCAATTCTCGATCTCCATGTTTTCCTTTTGTGGAATTGCGCCACTTGGGTTGGACGCCAGAGATTGTCCTCTCCCTCTTCGTCTTGGCATATTCTTGATTTCTTCCATCCCGGAGTAGTGTGGTCCCAGGCACCCCAGCACTGGCCACAACTTCTCCGAAGCTAGGCTGTTTGTCTTTTCTAGCCAGTGCTGCCTACGTATATCTGATGTTGGGTGCCTGTGTCTCTGCACTGAACTGGGCACCAAGCCACCCGGGGCTTGCAAGGGAGCAGACCTGGTCAGGCCCTGCGAATCTAAGCTGTTTAGCGTCGTTGTCTGAAACGCACATGGGAGCTGATTTCCAACCAATCAGCTTCCGTGGGTCTGCCCACAACCTGGAGCTCCCAAATGACTGGTTTTTTTTTTCTGGCTTCGGTTCAAGCAACTTCTGCGGGTCCACCCACAACCTGGCGCTGTTATCAGTAGTTAGCAGTCTTGGCCCTGGGCGGGTGTAAGCTGCCTGACTCCAAGATGGAGCTGGGCCGATCACTCTCTCCTGTGGGGTGGGGGTGGGGTGGAATTCCAAGCACTCACCAGCCACCAGCGCAGATCTCTGGGTCTGCAGCTCTCCTTCACCCCTGCGCCTCCCCGCAGAGACCTCTGTGGTCGACCGCAGCTGTGTCCATGACCGCAACCACAACCGCGCGCGTCTCCAGGCTCAGCAGGTCTTCTGGCAGGGTGAATCTGGCTCAAGGCTGAGGCGCTGCCAGCCACCACCTTCTTCTTCGTTTAAATTCTTTTTATTCTCTTTGTGGGCTTCAGTTCATATTTTAGATTCTTCCTTGGTCCAGGGGACCCACTTCCTTCCTTCTTGTCCTCTCCATGATGTTATATTCCAGCATCTGAACTGTTTCTCTCAGAGAGACTGTTTTCTCTGCTGCTTACTGTTCTGCCATCTTTAGCTCCTCCTCCCTTTGAGGTTTTTTTTTTCCTGGAATTTTCCATTGAGTATTTTCAGATTGGGGTTGACCTAAGGAAGCTGAAACTGCAGACAGTGAAACTGCAGAAGAGGAGGGACTACTGTACTTCTCACATGATGGTGTTGAAAGGTATACTAAATTCAGAGTGCCTTTTATCTCTGTATCTTTTCTTAGTTAATATATGTAAAGTATACTCTTACATGGGCTATTTTTTTCACACTCAGATTGAAAAAGTACTAACACAATACCTGTGACTCCTTTTTCTATGACTGCAAAAGCTGAGAATCCACAGAGATGAAGCTACTTGCTCCAAGTCACATTCTTCTGCTGTGGAAGTGGATGGGGTGACAGAAAGGAGAAGGTCAGGGTGTGAGGGGGTCAGTTGGCCTGTGATGAGGAGCCTGTCTGTCAGGCCAGACACTCTAAGGACCTGTTCAACAGGGCAGTCCCTGGCCATCATCCTGGGCCAGTTCACATGATCAAAAGGTTGTGACTTCTCAGAGGGTAGTAGCAGGTTGAAGACTTAGCCGAGGTATAGTTTGGAATAGAGTATAGCCCCAGCCCAGTGATCCTCAGTAGAGTGTAAGCCTGATGTCCAGGTGGGAGTGGCAGTGACAGAGCAAGTGTCACATGTGGGCAAAGACCTAGTGTTTCATTGAGAGAAGCATCAAGAAAGCATAGAAGAGCTGAGAGCTTGCAGCAATGCAGACAAAGGAGATGGAGTGATTTCTAATGACTCAGCTCTAGTGGAGGAGGTAGATGAGAGAAGGGGACAGTGTGACAGAGATGGACAAAGTTGGTGTGGGACTTGGGTTTTCCTGGGCTCTGTGGCATTGAATGAATCACTGCCTAGGACAGACGCTGCAGAAGCTGACTTCCTTGCCTCCCCCTTCATGCCTCCTGCCCATGGCCTTTGCTTCCCCATGAGCAAAGATTCCCTCCTTGCCTTTTGACTTGGAGTTGCAGCCTTCTGGGACTATTTTTGGGGAGCATCTTTTTAAGGCCCTGAAGATGAAGCTTGAGCACCAGCACTTCCCTTTCTCTAGAGGACCTTCTCATTGTCCTGAGAGCCTGTGACGTCCATTGTCCATGGTAGTAACAGTGTTAGGGAGGTCCTGACCCAGCTCTTCAGATGTGTGGAAGATGAAGGAGCAAGTTCTGGAGATTTTGATCAGACTTATAGTTAGATGAATTAGCCTGACATGGTTATGTGCCCACAGTGGGGGCCAGATGGCCTGTCTGGCTTGACCATTCAAGCACACGAGCAGGTGTTGGCTCAAATAATGTTCCCACATTGCACTGGACACTCGTCCAGGGCACACTTTTTCTTTGGCCCTGAGGTTCTTGTTTCCGGCTTCTCCATCTGGTGCACATTCCCACTCCACATCCTGAACCTAAGTTTTAAGCTGCTGGAATCATCTGTTTCTAATTCAGCTCAACACAGAATCTTGTAAATAGCTATCTTTTCTTGAAAGGCTCCCCTCTCACCTTCTGTTGCATCTCTGAGACTGTCTCCTCATCAGTAATAATGATGGGGATAATAGTACTCCTTTTGTAGCTTTCGGTAGAAGATAAATGACACATGTGAGACACTGCCTTCCATAGTGCACAGTCCCTATGCTCACTCAGTATGTGTTACTGCAATTAGAATGGCTGAACTGAGAGAAATGACCAAATTCTGACTCGGCATTCAGCGTTCTTTTTACCCCTACTCTGATTTATGTGAGCAGCCAATAGAAATCGTGTTCCTAAATCCATCCCTAGGGCTCTGATTGACTATGTGATCTCTGGCAGATTCCCTGATCCCCCAGTCTTGTACCAAGAGTCCTCAGGGTCCTCCTTGCTCTCACTGCATGAAGCTTCAGCAGCAGCATGTGGAGTAGGTACAAGATTGTGTGACTGCCCTGTTCACTGGTGATAACTGAGGAAGGACTTTCCCTAGCCTGGGGAGTAGTGCCCACCCATGAGCCATTGCTCTGGGGTGGTCATTGCTAGCCAGACTCCTCTGCCTTTGCACAGAGACATAGCCAGGGAGGCGCTAGATGCCATTTGAACCCCACTTCAGCATATTCAGATGCTGTGCATGTATGGAGTGTGCACCTCTACCAGGCTTTGCAGGGAGGCACTGGGGAAAGGTTAGAACTGGAGGTGAAGGAAGAGGATCAATGGAAGGTCAGTGACTCAGGCTCAGGCTCAGCAGACCCTGCTTCCTCACCTCTTCCTGCCCTCTGCTCTGTTTTCTTTAACTGGAACTGACAGCAGGAAACGATTAGACTGGGCAGCGTGCTAACAATCATTGATTGACTACATCCTCATCACTGGGTGCTTTGAAGGGAAAAGCCAGACCACGATCTTCAGAGGAGGGCATTCAGCTTTACCCCTGAGCTGATACGATGCCTGGATTTCTCTGCCTCTTCCAGCTGCTAATGCCTACACCTAACCACAAATTCTGTCCTCGCCCGTGCTTTGTGGTCAGGCTGGGTACAGGCAAGGATAGAACTGGCAACCATCCTGGGTTGCCTGCCTCTTTCTAGTTTTAGCACTGAATGTCCCACATCCTGGGAAACCTTTCAGTCCTGGGCAAACTGGATAGTTGGTGGCCCTAGCAAGGAAAAGGTGAACATCATTAGTATTTCTCCTTCTTCTGTTTTCAACATTGTTATTATTGTTGCTGCTGGCATCACCACCACCACCACTGCATCATTGTCATCATCATCATCATCGGTAATAGTCAATATTGAACTCTTCCTGTACACCAAGACATGTGCTACATGCTTCAGTCTTCATGAGGTGGATAATACCCTTTAGGGTGTTATCTGATCAACCATGTATGACTCTATTTCCCTGAACACTTATGTTTTCAGCCTTGTGTCAGCTTCTTCCTGAGGCTGCCCTAGATCTTTGCTTATAGAGATTGGTTTCCTTCATGCCTCTGCTTAGTTCTGGTCTCCCACTTCCAGCTCCCAATATGACTGTGACCTACCGACTGTTACAGGCCCTGGTGATTGAGACCAACCTTGTTGTTGACCTGTTTCACCTCAGAATTCTGCAAAAACCTAGAACAGGGGTGGCAAAGCTGTGGCATGTGTGCTACAATGGGCTGTTTGTATCATTGAAAACTTTAAAAGGAGACCCATCACTGGCCTAGAATGTTTCATTTGAAATGCTATTGGTGATGCTTGGCCTTCACACCTGCTCTTTGAATCCTACAAGGTTGCATGGGTCCCTGCCTTTTGCTTGCACCGCAATGGCTCTCTTTTTGGGAATTCTCCATTGGTCAAGAAACGTTCCTCTTTTCTCTGCTGCTGGGATCATCTGTAGTCTCCTGACTGCCCAGGAACTTGCCTGATCCCAGGTGCTGGTGCCTTTGGGACCATTGGTACATCTCTTGTTAATTATAATTGGTGGTTGGGTGACTTTACTAGGATTGTCTATAACTGGTTTATGTTTGCATGAATTTTTCCTTCCTGCCTTGTTGATGTAACTCAGGAGATCCAACACTTTTCATATCAGTTTAAGCATTCTATAACTAGGGAGACAGATCGACCACTCAGAGTAACATCTTGCACTCCAAAGGCACATACAAATGACTTTTGGATAGGGTGGGCTCGATTAAAATCAAATTGATTCAAATCATGGTTTGAATCACTAGTCAGGAAGAGTCGATTAAATCAATACTTTCCTTCAAAAATGCATTCATTTTTGGTATAATTTTAATGCACAGCCTTCACAACTCTGACAGAGATAGATGTGGTTTTCATTTTTAGAAGTTACATACCATGCATTTTTAAGCTGTGATTTATTTTGACATTTCGTTGAATCAATTTTGCAACCAAGTCTGAGTCTTGAGTGATGACTTGGTTATTTTATTTACCAAAGCTAATCAAACAAATGTGTATAATTTTCCCAACAAAATAAGCATGTGCACTTTTGAATGTTTAACTGTTTTTTGCTGTAATGTAAAAATATGCATTTGCTGAGATAAATTAGACTATTCCAGGCAGATCCAACCCAACACACTTGCACTAGTATATTTTTGAGTGAACCCAGTCATTACCTTTCCCACTGCTTATTTACATGTAAGAAAAGAAAGGGAAACTTTTCTACTTGTATTCCCAAGCGATTTTTAAGTTTAGATTGGGTTACAGTAGTCTTCTATGGAAAACATTTTTTCTTTGTGTGGAGAAGAAATAGCTGTAATTACAAACTTGACATTTGTCTTAATCATTGTGGCGAATCTTTGTGCTTGACCTCTGCCAGCTATTGGTGTGACCTTTATTGAAGCATCTTCTGTGATTAACTGAACCTTACCAGATGTGAACAAATTTTCTTCATTAGGATCAGTTGGATTTTATTTTCAGGAAATATTTTAACAATAACTCAACATTTGGAATCAGATTTTATTTTAGATAGGCCAATGCTGGGGAAGGGCGGGCTTCTTTTTCATTTTATCAGTTTCAGAAGGTTGAGAGGGACCTCTTGTATTTTGAGAGGTCCAAAGGACATATGTGAGTTTATGCATGTACTGAGGTCTTTTCTGAGTCTGTTTCTGGCTTTGACCCCAAGACTTCTTATCTCAGAAGTGGACTACATGTTCTTTACCTGCTGGAGAATCAATGACCTGTACTGTTCAAGGTGAAACAGGTGCCCCCTGGCTTTGTTTTTCTAGGATTTACCACACTTGAATACCATTATCACAACCCCTTCATGCACTTGTAAGTGAAGAGAATCCTATGATTAGTGTCATAAAAGATGCAGTAACTTCCTTAGTCCATCTTCAGATACATTGTCTTTAATGTATAAACAATGTCACACGCAGAGTCACAAAGAAAACCATGAAACACACAAAGAAAAACCATGAAGAACTGTGTCCTCTGAGACTCCCACAACAGGATGTTTGCTGTGATAAATCACTTGTGGATTTGGGTAATTTCTCCTTTGTCGTTTTCTCTGCAAAATAATGATTTTTTTAAAAACCCTTCATATATGAATGTCTAACTATTGCTCATCTACAGTTGACTTTTGCTGGGCTTTTGTAGAGCTGTGCTGAAAGTCTTAGTGTAGCAGAAACCACATAGTTCTTGGTAGGAATATCAGATTTAGCAAGTAAAAATGCAAGATAACCCAGTTAAATTTGAGTATCAAGTAATAGCAATAAATAACTTTTATAGTATATCTTCTGTGATATTTACGATTATATTAAAAGCTTATAAATGGTTTATCTGAAATTCAGACTTGACCAGGTGTCCTGCATTTTGTCTGGCATCCCTTGTCTTCCTATTATTCATGGTAATGCATTTTTTTTTCAGTGTCCCAAATGTGCTGATATCTGCTGTTTAAGTGGCCAGCCTTATTTGACTTGCCTATTCTGCTTTCCTGTGTCCTGTTTCATTTTTTAAAAATGCGTTTTCTCAGCTGATTTTTCCCCATGCTCTGTACTTATTACCATGTGCTACTGCTTCCCTTTGAGTATATGTCTTGACACTTGCAGGGCTCCTGCCTGCCTAAGCCAACTTGGGCAGGTACTAGCTCTCAGGGGACTAGCCAAGCCCAGGACTGCTGAGGCAGCAGCAGTGCCCAGCACCGGTTAGCCCCGTGGACACTAAGAGGCCCAGCATCTGGAGGTGATCACCAGAAGGATTCATTGCAGGAAGAACTGAGGGACATGAACATAACTGTACCCAGAATGGGAGACCTGTATGGTGCTGAGGACACTACATGGCTGAAGAAACCTATGGGATGCTTTTGTTTGGATACTACCACTTTGCTAGTTGATGGGAGCCGCATTAGAAACCATATCTCTGGATTCGTGGCTTTCTAATTGGAGGGGAATCTCTTCTTGTCTATCTTCTCTCCTGATGTGGAGCATTGGTGATGACAGTTGTTTCAAACAAGCTAGTGTGCCAAGGAAGTGATCATAAAAGCCAAATATCATAGCATGCATTTGCATGTCTTATTACTTTGTTTTCTAAATTGAAAATATACTGAAGCTGACTTTGGGTGGGTCCCATCTTTATCCTACTGTGAACCCAATTCCAGCACCAGAGTATGGCTCTTCTTCCCCAAGAATTGAGGCAGAAGTAACCTGAGATGAGGGCCTGAGTTTGTAACACTGCCCTCCTGCTGGCTGTGAGCCCTGTTTTGCTCTCTTGTGCAGAACCTGGGTTCTACTGGCCTGCGTCTTGTCCCTTCCTTCCATCTCGCAACCTGGGACCATTTCCTGATGCCGATCTATGGTTTGCTCCCCAGCCTGCAGTTTCACCAAGCTGTCCAGCTTCTGAACATTTGCCATGCTTGTCCTGGGTAAGCATCCCCAGCGTCTGGGAGGTCCCCGTTGCGGTTCTCCTGTAGGGTTGGCCCCAAGAAAGCCCCCATTGGCCAGGCTCAGTGCACGGGCAGTGGGGACTGATTGATCAGGTCCAGTAGGTGGGAAGACTTTTACCAGTGAAACTTGCCTAGGATTGCTTTGATGTAAAATTTACTTTTTCCTTTATTCTAAAGCCACTTAGTCGGCTTTAAGTCTGGACAGTTTTCTGGTAACCTTTAGAACAATGGGGTTTTCACATCAATCTGTGCTCCTATAATAAGGGAAGAACCGATTAGGACTGGGTGGGGCCTGCTCAGGTGAATTTAGGATTGTCTCACGTTACTAGACTTAATTAACATTTTTCCAGGCTCGCTACAGCTCTGAAATTTGTCCAGGAGGATCATTACCATTCACATTCTCTCCTTCTAATGAGCCTGAACTTTCACTGCCATAGCTTAAGCTTGATACTTTTCGGCTGTTGTCCCTGTTGACTAATGAATGTAATTGCTACTGGGCTTCTTTCCAGCCTTCTGGTTTCCAAACCAGCAATGTCCCCAGTGCATCCAGTGCTCTCTCAAAATCAGTCTGTGCCTTCATTTTCCTCTTGTGTGTTCACCTCTTGCACACAGCATTGACCTTCACTCCTGCCTTAAACTATTTTCTTCCATTGCTCCTGCCTCTTGGCCTGCCCTGCTCTCTTCCTTGCAGTGTTGGGCTCCACAGCTCCGTGTGTAACCTGGTGGACAGTTTCCTCTGGACACTACGTGGTAAATCTTGATCACATGCCTCACTAGCCCACAATGGCCTATTAACCTTCTGTGACTGAAAAGCTATCTGTGTGCAATGGAAATAGGAAGGGATGCAACTGCCCTGCTAATTACGGAATGAAACTCAAAGGTGATGAAACTGAGTGAGAAATGTGTGTGCTCAGGGAAAAGACTGCTTAATTAGGATGAATAAGATGGGAAATGAAGATTTCTGAGGATCTTACAAGGGGACTTCTGGGCATTTTTGGTGTCATGAGATGTTATAACTTTTTATATTAATTTGAAGTTTATTATTACAATGCAGGCTTTCACTTGATAAAAGAACTCTTAGATTTATCAGACAAGGCAAGCATCTTTGGAGATTGATAACTGGAAAGGAGAAGGGGAAAGAAATATCTAGAGAAAGGAGAAAATATTTTCTGTGATACAGTCATTGATAGAAAAAGAAGGATTGAGGTTAAAAAGGGAGATAGATGGTAAAGTGGAGAGAAACTGGAGATGGTAGGAGCTGAGCTATGAATGATCAAAACTGGGTTGTCTCCTAGACTTCATAACCTTCTGGAGTGATATAGGTGAAAAATAGTGGGAAGACCAGCAGCTTATAGTTAAGATGAGGTCTTTAAAAATGGATAATCCAGGGCTAGAGATTTAACTCAGTGGCATAAGCGCCTGCCTGGCAAGTGCAAGGTTGAGTTCGATCCCCAGTGCCGCAAAAAAAATAAATAAAATAAAATAAAATAAATTGGGTAATCCTGGTTTACATACTTACTGTTGTGACCTTGGGCATCTTGCTTAGCCAAACTCTTTGCACCTGTTTTACTCATCTGTTAAAACAGGTCTAATAATGGTTACCTCTTATCATTATGAGAATCAAAGGGGATGATGTTTGTTAGGGCTTAACTCATTGTCTACGGGATCCAGTTAATAGAACTTGTGACTATTACAAGGATTATTACTAATACTAATGTCAATAGTAAATGTTGATTTTTTTTTCCCATAAAACTTCTGCAATGTGGCTCTTGTCACAAGGAATGGAGTGGCTTTGTGCAACAATTCAGTACTTGCTTAGGATACTGGAAAGCAGTGTGTGCACACAGGTGGCTGGCACCAGTGACCCAGCTGTAGTGACCTTCCCTCTCAATTCACTTTGGTCAGTCTAAGTTTATAGCTGTTGTCCCACAGCAGGACCTCTTTTCATTCTTAAAAGTGTTCCTGTTTGGATGATGTTAATGGTTTGTGTCTGGATGTCCCCGCAAAGCCTCATGTTGGCATGGAAGGCAGGCTTTTTGGTGGTGCCCAAATCTAGAGCTTGTTATTGGTTCATTGTCTAGTGCTGGGATTGGTGGTATGAGTGCTGCTCCCACCCTGGTGCAGGTACCCTGCATAAAATATAAGGGAGGGAAAGAGACTTGCTCTTCCCCTTTGCCTCCTTTTGCTCTTGTTGCTTTTGCTGTCTTCTGCCACTGTGAGCTGTTGCCCCTCTGCCACACCACCCTGCCTGGGAGCCAATTGATTATGGACTGAAACCTCTACAAACTGTGAGCTAAATAAACCTTTCTCTCCTTAATTTTGGGTGTCAGGTATTCTGTCTCAGCAATGAGAGAAAAGTAACCAAGACAGATGATAAATCATATGGCTCACTACAATGGTTCTTAGCATCTAGATCAGTAAGACAGTATTACTGCATTATTCATAGTTTCTGATTTTCTCAAATAGATTACAAGCTTCTTGAGGCCACTGTATATATGTAAATATGTGTATACACACCCCAATCCAGTACCCATTTTGCATTTGCAGTAGTGCTCCTCAGAAATGTTGGTGACTTCTTCCTACAGTGGTCATCTTTACAGACCCCACCTCCTCCTGTTTGCTGATTGATGGACCCTTCATGGAAGGGAACCTCCAGAGGACAGTGGGCTAAGAGGAGGAGTGGGAACAATTTTTCTAGGAGTACAGTTGGTTCTGAAGCATGGAATTATGGATGGTGTGTGGATTTGCATCCCTACCTGTCCCTTAGGAGCTACATGCTTTTGGGCCAATCATTGAACTTCTCTAAATCCTTCCAGTCACTGAACTTAGCTCTGAGTTCTGTTTTTCTCATACAGGAAATGTGGCTGTAATAAAGTAGACCTTGAAGGCTTGTGTTCTGCTGAAGGTGTTCAGGAAATGACATCTTTATGCTTGTGAGTACTGAGGGCTTTGAACTGAGGGCATTTGACAAAGAGCAGATATGGGCAGAGGCTTACTCTGAGCTCCCCTAATTTGACTAAAGTTGGGTCTTCCTAGAGGAATTTGGTTGTCAAGCATGCCTCCCTGCCTCCTCGGGAGGTTCATCCACCTGGAAGTTACCATTATCAGAGGAGAGGAGACCAGAGGTCAGCACCATACCCAGGCAGATACTGTCATAGGCTCTCACCTCGTCTTCTGAGATTCTCTTCATCTTTCCCCAAATCATTCCTCCCTGCTGAATTGCCTTCTTCCCTTCACTCTTCCCTAAAGAGCACATATAAGCTTGTAGGTCTCACTAGATTTTGGGGTGTTCACTCTTCCTTCATATGATGCCTTGTACATTTCTAAACCTCTTTTCCTGTTAACCTGACTACTCTTGGTTTATTTCATAGTCTTAATTATGGAGCTGTCAAAGGGTAGAGGGCAAGTTTTTTTACTCCTACAATGCAATCCTTAACTGTAATGGGTGTTTAGTAAATGGAGGAGTATGAGAAGAGTAGCTCTCTAAATATGTGTAGACAGCACAACATCTCTGCCATTCCCTCTCCAGCTCTCTGACTTTTCCAGCTGCTCTTTGTGGACAGTGGATTTCAGGGCTGTTGGCTACCTGGGTCTGCTGGAGTTAAGACAGATAATGACCAGGTGGGTAGATTGGTGGAGTGTTATGGCTTGGGTCTAAATATCCCCCCCAAACCTCATACAGTCATAGGTAGGGCTTTCTGGAGGTGACTGGATCTAGAGAGTGTGATACCAGATTAAAGATGTGATGTTGGCATTAAATGTGATGCTGGGATTAGGGAAGGCTCACCTTGGATGTGGGTGGCACCATTCAAAAGGCAGGTAGCCTGGAAGAAATAAAAAGGAGAGGCAGTCTGCAGCTGCTACTGCTTCTGCTGCTGCTTGCTGCCTTCTGCCTGCCCTGCTTTGCCATGAACTGTTTTCCTCTTTGATGCCCCTCTGCCATGCCACTCTGCCTTGGAGCCAACCAACTATGAACTGAAATCTCTACAAACTGTGAGCTAAATAAACCTTTTCTCCTTTCACTTTGGGAGTTGTGTATTTGGTCTCTTCAAAGAGAAAAATAATTAAGACATGGAGTCATTCATGTGAGAATTGCTTATCGAAACGAGTATCAGGCATAGTGGTTGGTGCAGGGAATTAACAACTAGATGCTGACCCCACTCTTGTGAGTCTTATGGTCCCATCTGAAGGGGCATTACAAAGAGTGCTGTCTCTGATTCATGCGTCTGTCACAAAATCTTCCAGAGTACAGAGTCTTGTGTGGAGGAAGGGTCTTATTATTGTGTGCTTTGAACTTCCTGCCAGCCTTGAAGTGAAATCATGCTATTCAAATGGAATATTTCTGATTCAATAATCAATTCAACAGTGAAAGGAAAAGGAGCTGCCTGCCAGTCCTGATGGAGTAAATCATCCCGAAAGCATACGCGGAGCAGCAGTCCCTAATAGCTCTTGTAAACATGCTGTCACTCTCAGGGTTGGGTATGGGCCAGCAGACGCTCTCCTGGTGCTGCTCTTCTCTGCTTCTCGGAAGCACTGCAATATCCAGCTGTGACATACACTCTGCATCCGTCAAGAAATGCTTTTCAAACCCCTCGTCTCCAGGACCAGAGATTGCTTATGATTGTTTCCAAATCAATCAACTAATCTTTTAAGAGCGGCTCCAAGATGGCTGGAGGCTCGAAGATGTGTGAGACACATTGACAATGAAAGTTGCATGATGGAACAGTCAAAAGAAGCTCTGCTGTGTTCCCAGTTCTACATGTGTTTTATCACAGATGTTCCCTGAACTGTCCATTGTGAGCTCCACTGGACAGATGAGAGAGCTCAAGTGTTGAGGTCGAGAGATTTTTTTCAGGCTCACACAGATGACCATTGATGGGGCTCCCTTTGTGGGGTGTGTTCTCTGCTTAATGCTGTCAGCTGAAAATCCCCTTCAGAGCAGAGTCCTCTTCTGCAGTGCCCTCCAGCCTTCTGCTGTCTCTCTACTTCCCCTGTACCATGAGGTCTCTCCTTACTCATACTGATCTCTTCTGGGTCCCCCACTAACAGGCAAATGTTGGCATTGTGAAGTCCATGTAGTCTTTATCATATGCAGAGAATGTGAGGCCCACATAAAGTGTAGATGGATAAGTAGGCAGCCAGGGTTAAGGCAGAGGTCCCCATGTGGCCATGGAAAACCTATCAAAGTCTCTGTCATCTCTCCCCTGGGCTATCCCAGTGGTCCCACTGGTGAGCCTTCTGACTGTTGTCCACAGAGGCCAGTGATGCTTTAAAACATGAATCAGATCAAACCCTAGCTCACAACCCTCCTGGGACTGTTTGTCACTTTAGAATAAAAACGTACCCTGCCCCCCCAAGCCTCCAAGGCAAAGTACAAGGCGGCTCCTTCCATCCTCCCTGGCCACATTCTCTTCTTTGCTTTACAGCCCCCTGTCCTGAACTTGTTGACTGGTGGCGAGTCCTTGAACTTAGGCCTGTCCTGTCTCAGAGTCTTTGTAGATGTTTTTCTTCAGTGAAGCTGCATGTTTCAGTCTCTGTTTCCCTTTATTCAGAAGTAGCTTTCCTTGTGCTCCACCCCAAAATGCTGTCTTCCTCTTCCTTTCTAGTCCCTGAATTTATTTTTCTTCATAGTAGAGATAATTTACTTGACTTTCTACTGGAATGCAACCTCCCTAAGAACAAAGTCATCGTTGAATTTCTGGGCCATGATATATTCCCCTTGCCTATGCGTAGTGGGCATGCAACAAATATTTAAGAACCATGCTCATAACTAACATGTTTCAAGCACCTGAAACATGAGAGGCATGCGATAAAGTCCTTTATGCTATCTAAACTTCATAAAAACCCCACAGACTGAATCTTCTTAATATTCTCACCTTGCTGACAAGGACTCTGGAGCCTGCAGTGAAGGTGCATCTTGCCTGAGATCACACGGCTGGTTAGTGTTGAAGCCAGGGCTGTTTAATTCCAGATCAGAAGTCTTCAAACACTTCTATTCTTGGGTGACCACTTGCTGCCATCACACGAGCAATTGGGAGAGGATTTTTCTTCCAGCAAGATTGCCTGGCATTTCCGCTGAACGTTGGTGTTTTCCTTACCTGCATCTTTTCCCATGTACCCAGGATTCAGCTGTTTAAGAGCAAAATCCAATTTATCATTATGTGTAGAGAGCACAGGCAGGCAATTAGCAAGCCCCATGCAGGGCAGAGAGGCCATGTGTGGTCATGGCAGGAGCACTGGGCCAGGAGTCAGCATGGTGTCCTAGTGGGCATAGCTTCCCTCCTGTCTGGAGGGCTGTGGGGAAGAGGGAAGTTCACTTTGTTCCTGTCCACTGCCATAAGGGATCCTTTGGAGGATATGGGAATCATTTTTATCTCTGAGTCTTCTTTGGCTGCAGGAGTCCCTGTAAGGCTGTGAGTTCAGCACAGCAGAAGCAAATGAAAGCAGAATTTCCCAAGCAAATCAAAGTGAGGAGTTGTGAAATGAGAGGGAAGGCAGAAAAGGTATGAAGAGAGGAGAGGCCAAGAGACGAGAGGAAAGTAAGAATGACAGAGAAGAAAGCAACAAAGGAACAAAAACAGGGAAAAAAGAAAGAAATTATATATTTGGCATGCGTATATGGGCCTCTGTGTATGAGTAATAACACAGGGAGGAAGGCACCTGGGTGGGAGGGAGGGAAGGGCTCCTGCCAGGACCTCCGCCACCACCCCTTTGTCTGCCCCTGTAGCAGGGGCTGAGGGCTGTGTCTGTACCTTCCACCTCACCATGCTGTGGTTTGTCTGTCTTTTGTGATCTTTCTCTTGTCTTCTTCTCACCTGTTTCTGGCCCCTTCCCGTTCCTTCTTCTCCTTTGTCCTTCATTTGGCCATTCCTGACCCCAGCCTGTCCCCTGGGCACTATCCCCACCAGTTAGAGCTAAGTCAGCACGTTTAGCCCTAAGGAAAGCGGCAGCTTTGCCGTGTGATGTGCAGTCGCACAGGGCCCTGCTCTTGGCATCGTGCTCTGCTGCTACCATCTTAAAACGCATAATGATGTTTGAACGTGTATCCTGCACTTTCATTTTGCATTGAGCCCTATACATTGTGTAGTCAGGTCCCAAAAACCCACTGCAGGGTATAAAGGAACCCAGAGTTACTAGAATTTAGGGGGAGGGAGGCGAGAATAGGGGAGGCTCAGGCGTAGAAGGGCTGAAAGTAGTTTGAAACCTTGGGAGCAGAGTTATGGGAGCAAGTGAACCAAGTAACTGGGTAAGGGTGGAGGAGGGTAGGGATGCACAAGGTCAGAACCTGCAGAGCTTAGACCTCTTTAAATCTGGCTGTGTGGCCCCCTCCCTTCTGGGTGTGCAGGGAGAGAGCTGGACTGGCCACAGTGAAAATGTTACTCGATACCGGTTTGTGAATGAAGCTTCTCTGTCCATCCTTGAGTTCAGATCCAATTGCTCTTCTCAAAGCCACTGGCTCTCCATTATCCTCTGGATGTTCTAATGTCCTCTGGCCTTTGTTCAAGAACAATCTGAAAAAGGTCAAAACCCAGATTGATGATGGGCACGTCCTTGGTTGACCCTGATTCTACTTTCATTCTTCTAAATTCAAGGCAGCCCTGGTACCTCTCTGCTAACAAGCTAACGAGGACATATGGCTTTTATTGCTGCTGCCAGCACAGTGCTCATGCTTGAATATGGCCAGTTTCTTTGTATCCCTTAAACCTCTAATCACCCATACTCCCAAATTTGCATATTTGCAATTGGGCAGAGGATCTCAGATCATCCCACCAACTCAGTGATTTGGGCATTTGCCTCTGCACTGACATTTGGATGGACCTGAAAAACAATTCAGGCTTCAGGATGTAGGATTGCAATTTAAAATTAGAAGTGTGGCTCTCAGCCTTGCCCTTGTTTGTTTCGGCTGCACTGGCTCGTGGCTGTCAGCTGCCTCTTCTCTAGCGCGCTGATAAATTGCTGCAGAGCATTTTTCAGGCTGGTAGAAGATGGATGAGTCACAGGGCTTTGGGAGCCCAACTGCAAACTTGTTTGAGTTCAAGGTACAGTGGGCAGGTGGAAGGAGATGATCTTCCAGGAAGAGGCTCTTCCGTTTATCAGAAGGGTCTGCATGTCACAGGATGCCCAGTGTTACCTTTTCTGGTTTCCTTGCAGAGGAGCCTCAAAAGCTAAATGGCTGACTTGGTTATGGCCAAACTGATTCTGTAGGTTTGTTTTATGGGCCGCTTCCAGGAAGCCTGGAAAATGCTCTTGGGGAATGAGCTAGACTCATGATCCCTGGAGAAGCTCCATAGCAGCCCCAAGAAGAAGTCCTTGTCCATGGGGTTCCATGGAATGTTCTGCCATGGGGTCACTCAAGTGTGGCTTACAGCCTTACCTCTTTCCTCACAGAGGTGCTTGGAGGATGCTTTGCGGGACTCAGATGGGAGGCGTGAGTGGACCAAGAGACAACTGTGGTGTTGCTGCTGGTGGATTAAGCTGTTCGCCTTTTCTTCACCTGGGTTTGAGCCAGCATAGTGCATTTCACTCCTCTTTGTCACTCTGCCTGCTTCTCGCTGACCAAGACAGTCCATCACCCCACCAGGATTTGGGAGACAAATGACAGCAGTAATGTGGACTGAGCAGGATTAGATAAAACCAAAGAGCTATCACACACAGCAGTGGACAGTCATTGAAAAGGAAATCCATCTCGCTGCTGCCCAGGGCCTCCAGAAGAAAAAGACATCTTCTGAGTGGGAGTTCAGCTTTTCCTGCCAGGTGCCAGTCTCCAGGAAGCTCAGGGCCTGCAGTGCCAGGGCTACAAGTGAGCTTCGTTGGGGTCAGGGATAAGAGGTAGGGCTCCAGAGACAGCCTGTGTTCAGATCGCAGGGCCAGCACTCATGGTCTCCCAGTCCCCTGGCCAGGTCCTGCTGTGCATTTAATTTCTCCATTTCCTCATTTGTAAAGGGGCATCATGCAAGCATTTGCTTCATGGGACCACTGTGAAAAATAAATGAGGGACACAAGCAGAGGGCTCAGTACCTAACTAGGACGCAGTAAATGATAAATATGAAGATTAGAGAGGAGATTTGGTCTGTCTCACATGTCTGTAGATTAATACACAGCTCTTGTCACTTTCTGTGTGGCCTTTTAAATAGCAATGAGAATGTTTAACGGTATTTAGGAGATATTGACCCTATTGTCCCTCTCCAGAAAGGAAGGTAAAGGCAGTGATTGATTGCTGCATTGTATTATTTCTTAATTGCTTTATCGAGCTATAACATATATACTATAAGATCCATCCATATAAAATGTATAGATCGTCGGTTTTAGTGTATTGTTTTGGCCCTTTAGAAAAAGCCCTTTTCCCATTAACACTCACATTCCAGACCTCCCACCAGCTCCAGGCAGCCACTAGTCTACTTTCTGTCATCATAACTTTGCCCCTTCTGGACGTTTTTATAGGAATGCAACCATAGAGTATGTGGCCTTTGGATTGGCTTCTTTTACTTTGCATATTTTTGAGATTCACTCATGTTGTAGCATAAATTAGCACTTCACTCATTTTTATTGGTAAATAATATTCCATTGTATGGATACCCATTCACCAGGTGATGGGCATTTGGGTTGTTTGCATTTTATAATGGATAACGCAGCATCACTTAAAATACACAGGGGCCCATTATTGCTCAGGATTGTTGTCCCTGCCCTGTGCCTAATTTGGATACTTGACAAGTTGGGGTTTGGGAGGTAGAACAAGGGTAGCTCTGTAACTTTTGGTGCCATTCAGAGTGAGATGGCCATTAATTACAGATTTTTCTTGGAGTCGAGTTTTTAACCCCCTCAAAAGCATCAGAAGTTGGGGCCAGCTGGGCAAGAGCCCAGGGTCCTGCCCTGAGCTTTCACTTTGGGGAGTGGACTTGGGAGTCCCTTTCTGGGCAGGGCATGGGGGCAGGATGAGGGTGCATCTGGAAGCAGGGAGAAGGGGAAGCTCCCGGGCTTTGGTTTGGGTACAGTTGTGGTTTGTATCTCACATGTCCCCCAAAGGCTCATGAGTTGGAAGCCGGGTGCCTATCTGACAGTGCATCGAGAGGCAATGGAACCTTTAGGAGGAAAGGCCTAGTTAGAGAAGTAGGGGAACAGGGGTGCCCTCATAGGGTAAATCCTGTCTCCAATCTCTTCCACTCTCAGTCTCGCCTATTGTGAGGTGAGCAGCTCTCCGCTGCTGAGTTAGTCTGCCACTGCTTCAGCACTAACACCCAAAGGTAGGAGCAGCAGATCCCAGAACCGTGGGCTCTGTAGCTTTTCTGCCTGCTTCTCCCTCAGTCCCAGGTCAGGAGCAGCAACACTGCACACTCAGACTGCCTGATTTGCCCCAGCCACTGGGTGACTACTGAGCAAGTCACTGAGCACCTCTGAGCCTCAGTCCTTGTTGAAAACTGGGAATGGGTGGGCCCATTTCATAAATTTTAATAAGAAGTAAATGAGCTGATGATAGTGAAGGCCAAGCACCATATCCATGAGAAGGGATGTTTTTATTGTACAGGTAGCATTAGATTTCATCCTCTTTGCCATGGGGATACATGGTGCTGTCTTGGAAGCTGAGTAAACTGAGGCATGGAAAGCAGCCTAGGTGAGAGTCACCAAAGCCAATACTGAGGACAGTGCCATCTCACAACAGATTGGATCATCTGCTTTCCTCAGTGTGGGGTCTGCCCATCCCTTCAAGGAGGAAGCTCCAGGAGACACCTTACTGTCTGTCAGTCCTAGGTCCCATGAAGCAAGCCTGGTCCATGGTGGCCCTTTGTCTCTATGCCCACCATGGCATTTCCAGCCTCCCAGGGCCTCTCTGGCTGTGTCCTGGGGGCTTTTACCTTATCTTTGGGGCCTATGGGGATTTGGCCCTTGCTCTTGGACCTGTGTTTGGCTGGAAGGCAGGAGGTTCCCACTGCTGTCCCTCTCTTTACGTAGTACAGTCCCCACCACTCCCTCTGCTTTCACATG
>RJWT010019662.1:0-18303 GCA_004365215.1 Cuniculus paca | reverse complement strand
ATTTATACATTTTCTCTGAATTTTCCATTTATTAGAACATAGGTTTTCAATGTAGATACTGATAATCTTCTTAATTTTGACAGAATCTGTTGTGATTTCACCTTTTTCATTCCTAACTGCATGAATTTGGGTCTTTTCTCTTTTTTTTACTTATTTTAAAGAGAATAAAACAAAACAGAACAGCGTTAAACACAACAAAGCAGATCAGAACAGAACACTGCAAGCAATACAGGTCTTCAAAACATAATGACAGGAAATCAACAATGGCTACCCTAGTGTCTCTTGTTTTCTTCAAAATGGTTGTTCATGCATTCACACACAATAAACTCAAACAAAAGAAAATAATATAAAACCAGATAAAACAAAAGAGTGAAAGCATTACAGGCCTTCAAATCAGACAATAAGAAATCAACAATGGCTACCTTCATGTCTTTTGTTTTCTTCAAAAAAGCTCGTCATATCTTCTCGCATATTGCAATCAAGTAGTAGAAAACAGACTTAAACCAATCAAATCAAAGACTAAAAGCATTTTTGGACTTCAGAACCTGAAGATAAGCAATCAGCTATGGCTACCCTAATGTCTCATTTTCTTCAATGTAGCTGTTCATAGCTTGATACTTAATAAAATCTGCTCTTGTAAACTCTTTAGGAGTAGTTCTAAGCATGTATAAACATATACTTGTACATCTGTCCTTTTTGTGCTAGAGGCAATAGCAGAACAAAGCACAAGAAAAACAAACAATAAAGACAGATAAATAACAGTAATAAAGAGCCCAAAACAATAACAATATAGGCTTTCTAAACTATGCGACGGGAAGATACCAAAGGTTGTTATTTCGTATAGTCGTCTTCAAGAGTTGCTCAGTTTACCAGGTATAGGCATACAAAATTGGTCCAGTCCTAAGAATGTTAACTGCTTTGTTCTAAGAGATAATAAAATTAGTAATACAATCTCAGAGAAAAGGAGAAAAGAAGGAAGGGAAAAGAAAAGATATAAATTTGTGTATATACATATACACACTTAAGATGATTGGTCTTTTCTTTTTTTGATTAGATTGGCTGTTTGTCTCTTTTACTTAATCTTTTAATGAACCAACTCTTTAATTCATTCATTCTTTGTAAGACTTTTCAGTCTCAATTTCATTAATTTCTGTCCTGATCTTTATAAAGTCTTTCTTTGATTAACTTTAAGTTTTGATTGTTCTTGTTTTTCTAGGACCTTGAAGTGTATCGTTTGATTATTTATTTGAATTTATTTTGTTTTTCTGATGGCGGCATTCACTGCTATGAATTTCCCTCTTAGGACTGCTTTCATTGCATTCCATAGGTTTCAGTATGACCTACTGACATTATCATTTGATTACAGAAAATGTCTAAGTCTAATGTGACCCATTAATTATCCAATAGAGTACTTAATTTCCATGTGTTTGTATAGTTTCTGTGATGTCTTTTGTCATTGATTTTCTAGTTTCAGTGCAGTGTGGTCTGATAGTGTACATGAGGTAATTTCCTTTCCTTTCTTTTCCTTCCTTTTTACTTCAGCATGCTTTATTGGCTAAATGTGGTCTATTTTGGAGAAAGTTCCATGTGCTGCTAAGAAGACTGTGCATTCTGCTATTGAATGGAACACTCTTCACATATCTATTAAGTCCATTTATTTGAAACTTTGGTTCTTCTCTTGATACTTCTGTGTTGAATTTTTTTTTGGTTGATTTTTTTGTCTAGTTGATCTGTCCATTTGTGACCATGGGATAATGAGGTCTCCCACGACAATTATATTAGGGTTTATATGTCCAATAATATTTACTTTATGAAGTTGAGTGCACCAATATTTGATGTATATATGTTTATAATTGCTAACTATTCCTGTTGAACTGTTCCTTTAACCAGTATGTGGTGTCCTTTATCTCTTCTGATCAGTCTTGCTTGAAATCCATTTTGTCTAAAGTTATGATAGAACGTCCTACTGTACTTTTTCAGATGACTATTGTATGAAATACTACTTTCTATCCTTTGATTTTTTTTAATCTGCAAGTATGTTTTTTAATTAAATCTGTTTCTTTTGTACTGCATATCATTGTTTTTGTTTTCTTGATCAATTCTGCCAGTCTGTGTATTTCAACAGAGAAATTCAGACCATTCAAATTGAGAGTTGTTCTCAAGAGGCACTGACTTATTCCTATCATTGCATTGTTTTCCTGTTGCTAATGTTCTCTTTTCCCCCCATTTTGCTTAGCTGCTCATCCTGCCCAGTATAGTCATTCTTGCTGAAATATTGGCATTGTTGGCTTCACTGTCTCTTCCTATGATAGCCTTAACATCTTTTTGTAATCCTGTCTTGGTGGTCATGAATTTCTTAAGGCATTCCTTGTCATGTTATTTTTCCATCTTAAAGGGAAAGTATTAACAGATACATAAGTGGGGGTTGGTAGTTTTTATCTTTTAGGGCTTGGAACATTTCACTACATGCACATCTTACTTTTAAAGTTTGTGTACAGAAGTCTGTTGTGATCCTTATTGATTTACCTATATTTGTGATTTGTTGCCTTTCTCCAGCAGTTTTTAAAATTTTGTACTTGTGATGGATACTTGGAATTTTGAGTATAATGTGGCATGAATAGGTTCCCTTCTTGTCCTGCCTATTTGGGTTCTATTTGCCTCACTTATCTGTATGATTATTACCCTATATTTGGAGAGTTTTCTGACATTTCTGTGAACAGATTTTTTATGCCATTTATGTTTTTTTTTCTGATTTTTCACTGATTCTAATTATTCTTAGATTAGTCCTTTTTGTATCAGCATAGCAATTGTTGGATCTATTTTTCATTTTTCATACTGTTTTCAAGGTGTTTGCATAGTTGGTCTTGAAAACATCATTGTTTTCTAGTTCTGAAATTTTGTCCTTATGTTGGTCAGTCCTTCTGTCCATACTTTTAATACGATTTTTAATTTCCTAGATTCCTATTTGAAGTTTTGCATGGACTATAATTCTCTGATGAACGTGTTTTGTATCATGTTGTTTAGCTCACGTAGCTTTTTATTACATTTTATTACTTCTGAGAGCTCCTGAATCTTTTTGACTATTATTTCCATTCTCTGTCTAGTTGTATCTCCTCTAATCCCACTAATTATCTCTATTTTCTAACTTCCTCTGCTATACTTGCGAGTAAGTCAGGTATGTGGCTTATCCTAGTCTCCCGTTGGTGCCCTCTGGTTTGACTTTAGGGAGAATGGAGGATTCAGCAAGTATTTTGTTGCCTTTTCCCCATGTTTGTATTGTTTTTGTTTTTTATTTTATTTTGTGCAGAGGTTTGTGGCTGCTTGCAGTTTAAAGACTTTATTTCTAGAATAGAGATCTCTTTAGTTGCTTTTCAGTCATGTATTTTGGGTGTGACCAACTATAACCCTTTCCCACAACCCCAAGAATCTACCACCTTGATTAATTTTAGAGAGGAGGATGCAGTATAGTTATCCCAGCAACCAAGTTCTCTGAGAAATACTCTAGTACAGTGATAACTCAGTTCATGAACTTAATTCTTTCCAAGATTCTGGTATAAACCAAATTGTATGACAGCTAAATCAAATTCAGTGGTTAGATTCAATATTGACCTCATGGAAAAATTTGATTCTGTTCTCATGCAATTCTGTTTACAACCAGAATCATGGAAAGAATTAAGTTCATGAGCCAAGGTACTACTTTATTATTAATGGCACAAAAGCAATCTAAGTGTTGGCTTACAGAGAAACAATGACAATTATGTGACCATGTTAATATGAAGCATAACATCTACAGTATTATCACATCAGACAAGTTTGATATTAACAAACCATATGCTTTAGTTACTTTCCTTCATTGCTGAGACAAAATGCCTGACAGTCACAAGTTAAAAGAGGAAAGATTTATTTTAGCTCACAATTTCTAGTGGTTTCAGTCCATAGCCAATGGGTGCTAAGAAATAACAGCATAGCAGAGGACATGGTAGAGGACAGTTGCCGGCATGGCAGAAAGAGGGCAGCCAGCAGCAGCAACAGCAGCAAGTAAAGCAAGTCTCTTTCCCTTTTATCACATCTAGGCTACAAGCTTTTGGGTGGTACCACCCACACCTAAGGTAGGCCTTCCCTTTACCCACACGCAGAACTATGCTAAATCAATCACTGGATCAGTTGACTAGTACAGACCCTTAATTCCAGTATCACACACCCTAGATCAGTGGTGGTGAACCTATGGCACACATGCCACAGCTGGCTGTTTGTTATCATTGAAAGCTTTAAAAGGTTCACACCATTGCCCTAGATCCAGGCAGCTCTGTAAAACCCCACCTATGAGTACATAATGCTTTGCAAGAACAAAGAGATACAAGCCACAAAACCATGAAAATTAGTTATGTGTCACCCTTAATTTATAGAAAAAACATGCAATTATGATGTAAACATTAAGGCAACCCAGGTATTAACTTATAGGTAAGATCTACTAAATGCAACAGCTATATCTCTGCTAATGACAGAAAACAATTGGTAATTTTACAAAGTTAAGTGTCAAAAGAGTAACAAAGTTTTATGGTTATACTATTAAAGATTAGGTTTTGAGGGTTGGGGTATACAAAATTAAAACTTTAAAACATTAACCTCTATGAGGAAGAGTAGAGAGAACTGATACAAAGGATCTTATTGGCAAATAGAAGGATATCTATAGAATTAGGTAAATGTAGGACAACAACCTGGCAAGAAATAAAAGATAAAAGCAAAAGGGAGAGAAATAAAGTTATATAGAGAGTAAAAAGAAAAGACATAATTAAGAGGAGAAAATTTAAAAGAAAGAAGAGGAAAAATAGAGAAATAAATAAGAAGAGATTAGGACCAAGGTTGAAAGACAAAGGAAGATTATGGAAGTCTCAGAAAACTGGTGAAGAAAACAGAAGAGATGAAAAGAAAAAAAATATAAATAAGAATGAAACAAAACAACACAAAACACTAAAACAATGCACACACAAAGAACAAAAGCAACCAAAAGCAAACAAATGAACAAAAATCAAAAGTGAAAAAGAAAAAGAACAGAAAGAAACCGAAACAAGAAATTTCTCCGTGATTTTGAACCTGGGTTATCTTCTAGGATCTACAGATTAGTGGCATTATCCTATTCAAGACATGTCCCTGTTCTCACTTGTACACAAAGGAGGACTTTAGAGCCCATATCCACACACAGGATAATCACCGGCAAGCCAGAAGTAGGATTAGACTGGGACCCAAATTCTGGTACTTTCATATGCATGAAAATTCAGGCTGAACCTGGCCTCTGGTCATGGGTGTGGGACCTGGGTCATTTAGATTTAGAACACATAGCTCATTAACCATGGACCTCTCCACTTGATGTCTTTGCCTAATCACTGTGGAAGTATAACTGTGGGAGCCCTGATGTGAACACAACCTGTGGCTGCTCTGTGTCCACATTTCAGTTGTCCCCTCTCTAATGGTGTCCAAGCACTCTGCAGGAGATACAGCAGATGCTTAGACTGGAGTCACTCACCAATTGTTGTAACTCATGGCTTCCACTAGTATGTTCCTCCTTAAAGGGCTCTCACATCACCAACTTTCACTGTGTTTCTACAGATTTGATCTTCCTTTCTGTCAAGCCAGGAACCAGGTAGAAAGTGCAGGTTGCCCCTTCCTTTTCCTACATTGTGTTCTGTCTCTTCAGTTTTTCTGTAGGCTTCAATTTTCCTGTCACATCCTTTCTGGGTCCCAGGAATCCACGTCTCTTATTTTCTTTTCAAATGTATTATTTTCTAGTTTCTGGGTTCCAAATCTTGGAGAGACTGCTTTATTGCTGCTTACCACTCTGCCATCTTTCTGAAAGCAGCTGAGTTTCCTGAAGGTAACGCATTGTTGAATTTTGTTTTTTATCTAATCTGCTAATCTGTGTCTTCTAATTGGGGAGTTGAGGTCATTTATATTGAGAGTTATTACTGAAAGTTATTGATTTATTCGTGCCTTTGAGTTCTTTTTTTTGTTGATGACTAATTCGTTTTTCTTTTGTTGTTTATTTACTTGCCTTGATCGATATATTCATTCTAGATGAATTTTTAGCTTTGTGGGATTCATTGTCTCCATCTAAAATATTTTTGAGGGTTTTTTTTTTTTGGTAGTGCTCATGTAGCTCTAAAACTGTTTTTTTGTTGTTGTTGTTGTTGTTGTTGTTTCTTTCTTTCTTTATCTTTAATTCCCTTATTTATCCATTAATTTTAAAAGACAGTTTTGCAGGATATATTAGTTTGTGTTGGAAGTTGTTTGCGTTTAGTACTTGAAACCTTTCATTCCAGTTCTCCCGGTCATTAAAATTTGGGTTGAGAAGTCCTGATTCTGACAGGTTTTCCTTTATAAGTGCTTTTTTCATTTTCTTTGACAGATTTAAGATTCCAATTTTTGGTTGGACATCTTAGATTTTGATTATGATGTGTCATGTGTAATTTTTTTACATTTTAGTCAATGTCCTACAAGTTGGTATTTACCTAAATGTTGAAATCTTTCATCATATTTGGAGTTTTCTATTATTTCTGTAAATAAAATTTTTATTCCATGTGCTATATCTTCTACTTTCTTGCTAAGTCCAGTTGGCCTTAGGTCGGTCTTCTTAGGAACATATATTAGCTGTTGAATGAAATTTTCATGTTCTCTTATCATTATTAAGGCTTCTCTGAGTAATTCACTGTAATTTATATTTTTGTCCTTGATTTGAGAAACTTTGTCCTCACAGTAGTCCTTTCTGCAATTATGAATTCATTTTTTAATCCCTAGTATTTCTTTCTGACACATTTTTGTGACATCTACATCTTTGGTAAATTTGTCATTCATGTTCTGAAGAATTTTTGATTGACTCTTCCAACTTTATATTTGTTTTCCTATACTTACATTGGTTAATTTGTATGCTAGTTGCATTTTTGATTATGTCCTCTTTAAAATCGTTGAGTTTTTTTTTTGTTTTTTTGGTTTTTTTGTACCACTTCCTTAATCATTTTTACATCTCTGCTACTGTGGTTTGCCTTACTTGGCACTAGTGCCCTTTGTATCTGCTTTGAAACAGTTGGGAGACCATGGAGGTCTTTTGTTGCCTGGTTTTTTCATGTTCGTGTGTGTGTGTGTGTGTTTCGTGGTGCTGGGATTGACATCAAATAGATTGTAATTGGTATGAGAAATTTTTTAGTTAATTCTGTTTTCCAATAATATGTGTTTGGCTTTATTTGTCCAGACTTAGTATTCGCCCCTTCAGCAATTTAATTTAAATGAGTTGGATCTGTCGAATTTTGTGGGCTCAGTCCATAGTCATCTGGCTCCAAGGCAAGACTATCATACAGGAAGGATGTTACTGGAGCACAGTTGCTTAGTTCAAGGTAGCTCAAAATACATCAGGGAACTGTAACAAAATGGAAGGAGTGCCTGTTGATGCCCTTTTAACATAACCATTTATATGATGGAATCATTGAATAATAAAAGAAAATTTTTACCTTTCTCCGTCTCTTTGATTTTAGGTTACGAATTTGTATTTTTAGACTGACCTTACTCCTTTTTACCATTATTTATCAAAGTCCTTTAAAAGTTAATACCTTTAACCTTTATTATCTCACTTTTTCCAAGTATTTTTCATAGTTGACCATCTGCCAGCTATTTCCTATAGTTTCATCCTATTTTGCAATAATTTAAAATAACTTTTAAATATTGTATCCAATCTTTTTTCCTCAAAATGTTCTTTCATGTTTATTTTTGTGGATGACAGTGACCTGCCCAAGTGGCAAGACCTTATTTAATAGCCTAGTTTATCCATCCTCCAACTGTTCTGTTGGCTGTTAATGGCTCACAGCAGGCCCTCTTCTCTGACCAACTGCTCTCAGTAGATTCTTTTTCCTGGGAAGTCACAGCCCAGTGGGGCAGGGATGCAGGCCAAAACAGAGGAATACTACACACTGGTCCTCTTATTTAAAGGCAGAAGAACTCTGTCTCACAGTTCATGCTAAACTCATTGGATCAAACTGAACTCTGGTGAAGAATATGCCTTTTTCACCTGTTCTGGTTCTCTCTACCCTTTGTACACGTGACAGCACACTCTCAATAAATATTTGTGCCAGCCTCTTCTACTATTATAGCTTCCCTGTCTATTATTATCTACAAATTTACTCGTTTTTCCTAGGTTATGTTTTTACTTCCTATTATGTAAGATCTGCTGCTAACAGTTTTTTTTCTAACATATCTAGGCTATTGATAAAACTATTAATGTAATTACTTAATCATCTGTTGCCACTATAACACAAGAATAATTTCAACTTCAAATGTAATATACCTTAAAAATACAATACCAGTAAAAATACATTCACTTAATCATCTCTAAAATGGTGATAACAAACTAGCTTACATGAAATATTTATTAGATGAAATAGAGTACAGAAAAGGACAGGACATCCAAACCACAGAAATACAAAGTAAACAGATAGGTTTTAGGTGACACTCTAGCCATAATCTCATTCATCAAATTGTTCAAATCTCACTCTTCTCTGTTTTCATTGTCAGTTTTATTTCCCTAGAACCTAGTTTCCTAAAAAGGCATGAGTGTAGCCCCACGTCCCATTTTTGCACCCACCAGAAAAGCAATTTGTCCTCCTCAGTTTCAGTATTAGGAATCCTATAAAGGTTTTTGGTGTGATATACATTAAGTATCTGCCTGTGAACTTATCAAATATTTCAGAGAAGCACATTTACATGGTTTGTGTGTGCAGGAGAAAAAAAAGAGTTAACTGAGGGAGATAGAAAAGGAATTTCTGAAGACAGAGTTACGTAAGTATCCAATACATTCTTGCTGTTGGTTCTTCCTCAATACACTTAACCATGTCATCACCTGAAATTCTTAATTCATTTAGTCATGGTTTGAAATCGATGTCCTTTATGTATACTCTCTAGATGCAGTAATGTGCCATTAGAAGCCATATGTGATAACACAAAGTCCCATAGTCTAGCAGAAGGAGAAATAGATCAAATATTAGGATTTCTTTTATTTGTATTTGATTAACCGTCTTAGTACCATACAATTAAATTGAAACTGCATAGCTTTAACTTTCTTCAGATAATTTCCTTCGTTGGTTTAAAAAGTTAATAATAATGGAATTTTAACGTTCTTCCCCTTTTTTCTTTATACAGTATTTGAGTCTCAAGCAAAGGTGCTACAGAACTTGTGAATTTTGTTGTACCTTGGCTTCCAGAAAGTTCTTTAATTTCTGAAATCCTGGGGTTGAAAAGCTACAGGATACAAAGTAAACATTTGTTTAAATGTTTTCATTAAGGTTAAATTAAAGAAGCAAGTGTTGATTGGATGTAAGGAAAACTTAAATGAGCTAAATCAGTGAGACTGTGAAATGGACTCCCTAGGGGCAACCTCTCAAAGGAGTCTTTCAAAATTACCCAAGCAAAATTCTTTCAGGCAGAAACTGTAGTTTTAAATTTTTTCCCCAACATGTTGGGAAAAACAGAGAATGTAAATCAGAAATGTTTCTCCCAAACCTTTAAAGGATTGTGATCCTGAGTCTTTATTCTCACCTGAATACAAACATACTTTCAAACCCTTGATATAAAAATGTCTTATGCACCAAACCCTTAAATTAAATGTTATTAGTATGAATCACAAATATACACTAATAAAAATTTTTAAATGTCTTTTTTTTTTTTTTTTTACCTTGGCTGTGCTGTCATCCCTGGACTCACTCTTGCCACACTAAACATGCTTGTACAAGAGGAAGGTCTGCTAGAAAATCCTCCCAAAGCACATAAAAGTCTTAAAATTAGACCACATTCAGAAATGTAGATAATGCCGTTACTTTTATATAGATGTTTAAAAGGTACTTTATTTTCTCTCTAGCAATAGATACCTGTAAACTTTTTGCACCCTATTCATAACTTCTTGTAAAGACTTGATCACTGAATTTTTCTTTGACCATGGTTTTTCGCTTTTATGAATCTTTGGAATCTTTTCTAGACTCTGAAAACATCACTACAGACTTTCACTTTCTGTTTTAGACTCTTCAGACTCTTTCTCTTTTTCTACAATTGAATTATTGATTACATTTCATTTGTTATCTGCCTTTGACCACAAAAGCACTGAGTCCTTTTGAATTTTTTATCTTAATTATGTTTGCTGTGATATCTCATTTAATTCCTGAATTCATTTACCTGTGTTGTGTTTTGTTTTGTTTTGTTTTGTTTTGTTTTCATTCATCCCCATGTTCTCTGCATTGTTCTACTCTTTGGTTCAGAGTTCCATTAACTACAAATTCATATAAATTATGAAATGGACTGATTTAAAAAGTGTTTAAGGTAGGTGGTTGGAAGGCCAACTTTCCTGATTGATAATACATGTTCCTGTGTTGGACCAAGTAATTGGTGCACAAATATGAAGAACTATAAAAGGTCATGGAGTTAAGAGTCCTGCCATGAGAGATTTGTTTAGTGGATATAAAGGAAGTAAGTTGCTAACAGAAAGCTGTTGACCATGAAAATAACCAAAAACAATTTCCCTTGGTAATTTCTAATGAATGTTTTTGAATCAGTGTATCGGTATATGGCCAGATTATATCCTCTTTAAATACCTTAGGCTATGGACTATACAAAGTTTCTTTTAAGAGATAGGTTTAAATTGGCTAAAGGGGTAGTCCTAGTAAGGAATGGAAAATGAGATTATTTCTTTTTTTTCTTTTTTTGCGGCACCGGGGATTGAACTCGACCTTGCGCTTGCCAGGCAGGCACTTAGGCCACTGAGCTAGATCCCCAGCCCTGTTTTTTGAGACAGGGTCTCACTATGCCGTTCAGGCTGGCCTTGAGCTCACTTTGTAGCCCAGGCTGGTCTCGAACTCACAACGATCCGCCTGTCTCTGCCTCCCCTGTGCTGGGATTATAAGCATGAGCCATCACGCCCGGCCTAAAATGAGATTATTTCTAAATTGGTGCCTGGGAGGTTGGTATTAGTACTGCTCTTTTGAACAAATAAAGAATAAAAGGGTGTCTTTTTCAGAGAAATTCCATATATAATTTTGAATTCCAGGAAGCCAATTCTCAGTTTCTCATAATTGAGTAGAAACCTGAAGCATAATAATAAATAATTTCAAATAATGGATACAGTTAAAATTATACAACAAATTAAATTTCTCTTGTCTATAATACAACACAATGCCATAATTTCAGGATATAAATTAATAAAGGGTTCTGCTGCTAGCACACTTGTCACTATAATGAGAATTTAGATATTCCTTTAACTGTTCAAGCCATTTTGAGTTAAGTTTTGTATATGATGCCAGGCATAGATTGAGGTTCATTTTTAAGAGTATCATTTGTTTCCATTATCTTTTCTCTATGAAAATCTTTTGCAGTTTTGTAAAAGCACCAATTAAATACATGTGGGTTAGTTTCTGAATTTTTATTCTGTTCCATTGTTCCTTAGATCTATCTTTTCATAAAGAAGTCAGACTTTTGTTAATATATCTTGGTACTTCATTTTGAAATTGGATACTGTCTCTATTTTTTTATTTTCTTTTTTTTGAAAACTGAACTGACTCATCCAAGTAATTTGTCTTGCAACATGAATATTAGCATCCGCTCATCAAAAATCTATGAAAAACACTATAGGGATTTTCACTGAAATTGAATGAAATCTACAAATCAGTGAGAAATTGACTTTTTAATAGTGCTGTGTATTCCATTTCATGAATATATTTAATTATTTGATATTTCTTTGACTTCTTTTACCACTGTTTTCTTTCAAGATGCTGCCCCAATTTACATATCCATTAACAGTGTGTAAAGGTTTGCTCTTCTCTGCATCCTAACCAATGTTTGTATGTCTTCTTTTGAGAAATGTCTACACAGATGTTTCACTCACTTTTAAAAATCAGGCTATTTCTTTCCTTGATATTGAATTTTAGGAATTTCATACATTTTGGATGCTAATCCTGTGTCATATATAAGGTTTGCAAACATTTTCTCTCATTATGTAAGTTGCCTTTTCATTTTTTATTGTCTTTTGCTATAGACAAGCATTTTAGTTTGACATAATACCACTTGTTCAGTTTTGCTTTCATTGCCTATGTGATAACCAAGAAATCATTACCAGTCAAATTTCCAGATTTTCCCTGTATTTTTCTTCACAGAATCATACAGTTTCAGGTCTAGTCTTTAGTCTTGAATACATTTTGAGTTTATTTTTGTATGTTATGTGAGACAAGGATTCAGTTTTATTGTTTTCCTTGAAGATGCTTAATTTACCTCAGTGCTGTTTGTTTATGACACTATTCTTTTCCACTGTATAATCTTGGCATCCTGTTTTCAAAATATGTTACAGAGCTACAGTAACCAAAAAGTGATATTGGCTTCAAGACAGACATGCGGGTCAATAAAACAGAACACAGATCCTATGTATATGGGAACATAAACACATGAACATTGTTGTGTTTACATAAGTTCCTTCATGTTAATTTGTTGAGTTTTTTTTTCATAAATGAGTTGCTGCATATATTGAGATTATCATGCAATTTTTATCTTTCTCTTTGATAATTTGATTGACTTGCATATGTTTAAGTATATTTTCATCCCAGGATAAATCAAACTTGCTCATACTACATAATCCTTTTAACATGATGTTCAATTAGGTTTGCTAATATTTTGTTGTGGGTTTTTGCATTCATGTTCATCAGGTCTATAGTTTTCTTGAAGTGTCTTTTTCTGGCTTTATTTTCAGGATATTGGTAGCCTTGATAAAAATTTTAGTGTTTCATTATTTGTAAACATTTGACAAGGAATGATATTAATATTTAAATAATTGGTATTACTATTAAATTCTATTTTTTAATACAATTGATAGTATAATCCAAGCCATCTGATCTCAGATTTTTTTAGAGTTGGTTTCTGATTACAAATGTTCCTCATTTACCAACCAAATTCCATTCTTATGACTAGGTCATTAAATGAATTGGTGGCTAAAGGGGGAATCAAATATAATAGGTGTATTATAATATTCAGAAGAAAGACATGATCAAAGGAAACCACAGCTTCATGACTTTGCTTTTTTTGTATAATTCTTACATGTAATGTTTAAAAGAATATAAAGCTACAGTAATATACAGTACAATCAGCAAAAATTACAGTGCTCTATTAACGAGGTATATTGTACCAAATAAAAAGACATTGAGGTTCTATAAACAAGATGTACAGAACTGTACCAAAAAAGAAAAAAAAAAGACTGGTGGTGAGTCTGAGCAGTGGGTTATAATTCTGGACAGTGCACTTCAGTTGTAAGTCCAAAAAGTCATTAAAGGTAGGTTGTTAAACAAGCAGTGTCCATCCTCATTTGATCTTATTTGTTGCTGGGCTATTCATATTTTCTAAATCCTCAGTTTGTCTAATTTTTGGCTTATAATTATTCTTCAGAGTCTTTCATGGTCTTTTTAGTTTCTATATTGGTTGGAATGTCTGCTTCCATTTCTAGCTGTATGGGTTTGAGTTTTCTCTCTTTTATTAATGTTAGCACAGCTAAGATTTTTGTCAACTCTACTAGTATTTTTGAAGAAACAACTCAGTTTTGTTGGGGTTTTTTCTGTTGTGTTTTTGTTCTCTATTTTATTTCTGCTCTGATCTTTATATTTCTTGTTAAATTTGGTATTCAACTTTTTCTAGTTCCTTGAGAAAGGGGATTAGGTTGTTTATTTAGGTCTTTATTAATGTATGCATTCCTTGCCATGTAATTCTCTGTTGTACTGCTTTGGCTGCACCTAATAAGTTTAGGTATGTTGTATTTTATTTTCATTGACAAAATATTTCTTAATTCCACATTTACCTTCTTTTAACCCATTGATTCAATTTACTTTCCATGTATTTTTTAGTTTTTCTGTTTTCTTTTTGATTTTCATTTTTTACTTTGTCCGAAAAATGCTTGAAATGATAGCAGTTTTTAAAATTTGTTATGACTCATTTTCTAATCTAGCATGTAGTCTCTCTATGAGAATGTTCCACCTGCATTTCAGAACAATGTATATTAATCAGATATTGGGTAGAATAGTAAGTACATGGGGCAGGGGATTTAGCTCAGAGGCATAAATGCCTGCCTGGCAAGCGCAAGGTCCTGAGTTCGATTTCCAGTACCAAAAAATATTTTTTCAGTACATGTCTCTAAATGTCCACTTTATAATACTGTTCAGATCAGTTTTTTAATTGATTTTTTATGTGAATAATCTGTGCATTATTATCAGTAGGATGCAGCTACTTCTTGCTATTATCCTTTCAGATTTGTCTATGTTTGATGTATTTGGTTCTTTAATGATGAGTGTTTATAGATTTACATTTTTTTCCTTTTCCTGTTAAACTAATCCTTTATCATCATGTAATGGTTTTCTTTATCTTTTGTGATAGTGCTTGACTTACACTCTAATTTGTTTTATGTAAGTACAAGTAATTCTTGTGCTCTTTTGTGGGCTAATTGAAAAGTAAGAAAATGTGATATTTTTTCATTCTCTTTCTAATCACTAGCTATTGATAAAATTCATAGGGGCTTATGGTTTCATACTTAAGCTCAAATGATGCAATATCCTCTAAGTGTTCTTATAAGACCGAGGGCCCATACAAAGTCCAGACCATGCCTGAAGGATTAGAAAAAAACTCAAAGTCTCAGTAGAAACTAAATGGAGACATCTACCTAAGGAATAAACAAGGATCAGCTTCTCCCTAAAAAATGAAAGCCTGCTTCATTTTATTCATGATCCCAGAGGAAGAAAAGGGTATTCCTTGAAAGACACAGTTGATCATATAAATGTGATCTGAGATCTTGTTCATTCCTTCTGACATTTTGGCGCTTGAAGGTATAGTCTCATTCATATTCTCTCTCTCTGTCTCTCCCTCCCTCTCCCTCCCTCCCCCTCCCTCCCTCTGAAAATCTATCTATTTTGTAATGAACCCTATGTATAATCTGTATGAAGGCCTTTGTATCTCATCTGAAATCTTTTGTCAAAGAGAAAGAAAAAACTTGTGTTGCCTGTTCCTTGAACTGTTGGGACTTTGCTGTGTTAGAACCTGACTTTTTTTTTGAGACAAGGTTTCACTATGCAGTTCAGACTGGTCTTGAACTCACTTTATAGCCCAGACTGGCCTTGAACTCACAGTGATCCTCCTGCCTCAGTCTCCCTAGTGCTGGGATTACAGGTATGTGCCACCAAGCCCTGCTAAAGAGCTTCTTGGTTACAGTACCACTTTACAAATGGTTTTGGTAATATTAAATTTGTGTTCTAAGTTCTTGTAAACTATTACAAGGAGTTTTATAGATTGTTAAGAACTTAACATATAATCAATCATTACTTCTACAAGTAGAAATTGTTTTATTTCTTTTTATCCTCTATACATTTAATTTTATCCTTAACTATTACATGAAATAAGCTATCTAGCACAATGCTGAATATGGTGGTGAAATTCATGCCCTGTTCCTGTTCTTAGAAGGAGACATTCGGTTCTCCACTATAAAATGTAAGAGTAACTATAAGCTTTTGCATTGATTCCTAATGCAGGCTGAGCAAATTCTATTCCTAGCTTGCCCAAGATTTTTGTGATTGTTGATATTGAATTTTTCATATACCTTTACTGCATCTATTTGGATAAAAAGTGATAATGCCCTAGAAACTAACATAAGTATGACTGGAATATAGTGTATTGCACACATGGAGAGAAATAAACTTTGATCATTGATAGTTCTATTCTACTTGAGACGCAAACACTTGCTGTCTCTTCTCTATGACTAAGGACTTCTAATTATGTGATCTTCAAGGCAAAGGCAATGAAATGAGACATTTCAATCTCTTCATATTATTGCACAGTGAATTCAAAAACCACTTAATTTCAATGATTATTCATTTACTATGTTCAGTTTTTTTTTTCTTTTTTTCTGAGCAGATGTGGTATAGTTGGCTTTGGGGGTCTTTTTTCAAAAAGTCTATGATAAACAATACCTATCATTTCTAAGTTAATGGTTTTCTTGATGAGACTAACAAGAAACATTCAATTTCAGTAGAATATTGTTATGGTTTGTATCTAGGTGGAACCTCAAGCCTCATGTAGTCATGTAAGTGGCTGAATCTAGTGTTTGTGATTGATTTGTTGTCTAGTGCTGAGATTGGTGGTGTGAGTTCTGCACTCGCCCAGGGATGGGGCCGACATACAATGTAAGGTTGAAAAGAAGACATGTTTTTCTCTTTTTTGTGCGGTTCCCTCTTGCGGCTTGCAGTCCCCATGAACGGCCGCTCCCTCAGCCACACCAACCTACTTTGGAACCAGCTAAGTATGGACTTAAACCCCCAAAACTGTAAGAAATAAACCTCTCCTTCCTTCACTTTGGGTGTCAGGTATTTTGTCTTAACAACGAGATAAAAGTAACCAAGACAAATATGTTATATACCATGCTACAAGAGAACAAAGGAGCTACAAGAGAATTAAGAGACAACTAATTTGGAGAAGGGTCTAAATTTTAGAAGGTTCATATTAGCTATGAAGATAGTTTTGTTGAATTTGCTAACAACTGAATCTTACCAGTTTGATTACTCCCATGTATCTAATATTTAAATATTTTTATTGTATTATAACCATCATGTAGACTTTTGAAAATTTAAAATCATAAAACAATTTAATGTAGCTCTTAATTTTACCTCTGAAACATAACTAATCTGAAACTTTATTTTTCTTGTCCATTTTTATATAAATTTTTCAATACAATAATTTTAACATCTTTTCTTTTCTATAATACTCTTACCCAATATTGGTTAGTGTGATAGAAAATGTAAGCTTAAAAATTTTAAATTATCTAATATATGAATATATCATAATTTTTTATGAATTTCCAATTATTTACTTAAGCATGTTCTATGGGCTAATATATGGTCTATTCTAGAGAATGTACCATGTAAAGCTGAAAAGAATGTATACTCTGATGTTGTTGGGTGGAAAACTCTGTAGACGTCTACCAGGTCCATTGGTTCACAGGTTTGATTCAGTTCTGTTATTTCTTTGCTGATTTTCTGTCTAGTTGATTTGTCTCTTTGTGTCAAGGGTGTGTTAAGGTCTCCCATTATAATTGCATTATTGCTTATTTGATTTTTCATTTCTATTAATATTTGTTTTATATAGTTGGGTGCTCCCATATTTGGTGCATATATATTTAAGGTTATTATTTCTTCCTCTTGGAGTTTTCCCCTAACCAGTATGTAGTGATCTTCTTTATGTCTTTTGATCATTCTTGGTTTGAAGTTCACATTGTCTGTGAACAGAATAGCTACTCTTGCTTTTTTTTGGGTTCCTGTTGCATGGAGTATTGTTTTCCATCCTTTGACTTTCAGTCTATGAATTTCCTTTTGGGTTAGACGGGTTTCTTGCAGACAGCATATGGTTGGATGTTGTTTCTTGATTCATTCTGCCAGTCTGTTTCTTTTGATTGGTAAATTGAAGCCATTTATATTACTGGTCATAATTCATATATACTGGATTGTTTTAATCATGTTATCTTTTTGTGGTGGCTTCTTTACCTTTTCCCTCTACTTAATTGTTTGCCCTAGTTGGTGTTCTACTTCTGTTGATGTTTTTGACATCACAGCTATTTTCATGTCTATCTAGAGTATCTTTCAGTATTCTTTGCAGGGCTGGTTTGGGGGTCATGAAGTTCTTCAGCTGTTCTTTGTCATGGAGGTATCTTATTTTTCCATCAATTTTGAAGGATAGTTTTGTGGGGTACATCAGTCTGGGTTGGAAGTTGTTTTGCTTTAGGAATTGAAATACTTTACTCCATGCTCTTCTTGACTTCATTGTTTGTGTTGAGAAGTCTGCTATAATTCTCATGGGCTTTCCTTTATATGTGATTTGCTTCTTTTCTCTAACAGCTTTTAATATTCTGTTCTTATGTTGGAATGCTGATAATTATATGTCTGGGTGTTGCTTTATTTTGGTTATGGGTAGTTGGAGTTCTATATGTTTCACTTATCTTTATGTCAGTTTCCTTTCCCATGTTTGGGAAATTTTCAGCTATTACTTCTTTAAATAGTGTTTTTATATCATTTGTGTTTTCTCCTTCTTTTTGCTTTACACCTATCAGTCTTATATTGTTTTTCTTTGCATCATCTTGAAACTGCTGAATTGCTATTTCCTAATTCCTTGTTATTTTTAAAAGATGTTTCCTTTCTTGCTCACTAGCTGTAATCATGTCTTCGAGGTCTGAAAGTCTATTTTCACATTCATTGAGGTGGCTTTGCCAGC